>PVKC010031947.1:0-14381 GCA_004027635.1 Crocidura indochinensis | reverse complement strand
CTTCTCACAAGCACCTGCACATTAGTGGCTCATGTTCATGTATAATCACCAGAATAGGCTCATCGTTAGCCATGATTTAGGATTCTCAGTGTCTCATCAGGTCAGGGGCTGCCAGGAAGGTCTCAAAGCTGAGGGCATCTCAACTGCTGGAGGGCCATGTCTGAGACCCTTTTCTATCTGCTGCATTGAAGCCATGTTATGGGAGAAGAATCAATAGGGAACCAACATATTTATGCCCTGTTTAGTGTTCATGTCCTTTAAACTTGTCCGAGAAAGGTTGTGCTGGGAAAAAGCAGTAATGAGATGTAAGACTAGAAACGGGCCTTGGGGCAGCATTGTGGTATATAAAAAAAGCCTTGACATGGCTAACATCCATGAATGTGGGCCCACAGGTGGCTGTGGAAAAGAAGGGGGTGTCTCCAGCTCCACTTTTCAGATTTGGAACAGATTTGGGGTCAGTTTTCTCTTCCAGAAGCCATCTGACCATCCAGTGACCCTCTGATGAAAGTTTCTATTGCATTCCTAGCCTCCTTCTCTCCTTCTTCCTTCATTATTTCCCCCTTCTTCCTTTGAAGGTCACCCCTGATTTTTATTCTCATTTTGAATCCCTTATTCTTTGAATGAAACTTCACTTAAAAATTATTTAAACCATTGTGATTTACGAATTTATTCCTAGTTGGGTTTCAGACATACACTGTTATAGGACCATTCCCACCCTCAGCGTCAGTATCCCTCCACCCAGATTCCCAGAGTCACCCATACCACATCCCCACCCCAGCTTGCCAGCTTAACATGCACCTTTTTGAGTTTGGTTCTTCAAGTTTGGGGCTCATGATTTCACCACTGTAGACTCTGGTTTGTATATTGAGTTCTGACCTTTCTTAATATCAACAATGCACCCGAGTCCCCTTGGGCTCTGTCCCCCATTATATCACATCTGTCTTTCTCTCTATTTTGTTCCTTCTTCTCACTGTATTCTGGGATCTAGAGTGCTTTTTGACAGCCTCATTTGAGCCGTTGCATTTCCTCATGCAGTGATTCTAAATACCACACAGAAGTGGGATCCTCCTGTATTTACCCTCCTTCTGGCTGACTTCATTGAACATGATGGTTCCAGGTCCTGCCCTCACAACTGATTGGGCCCTTATCCTGGCAATTTCAATCCAGGCCACTCAATCCTGTGCATATTTCTGGCAACCCCCTCCCATGAGCCCCAGAGGTGCTTCTCCAGCTGTTGTCAGGGAGGTGTCCACTGTGCCACCAGTGAAGGCTGATTCCAGGATCTCTGGGCTGTGCTGTGCAGACCCTGTAAGCACTTGAGCGCATGTGCATTTGCTTCCTCAACCTACAGGGTCACGATGCTAAGAAGCCAATGGGAACTAGAGATTCTACATCAAAGCTGGGGACACAGACTCTTGGGAAGAAAAGCTGCCTGCTGACAAGCCAGTGTTCAGAGAGATGAGGTTGTGCTCTGATACTCAGGGCCAAGAAAGCTATGGGTAATTGCTTTAAAGTAAGTTCCCCATTAGGTACATTGTTGATACACAAACACACAGTGATAGATGTGGAATAGGTATGTGTGTTTAAGTCTGTGTGACTCTGTGGGTGATAGGCGTGTGCCATGTGTGTGAGTCTATGGTGGATGTTGTGTGGTGTGTGTGTATGTTGGCTGATGTTAGAGGAGAGGAGCCACACCAGGTTTTGGAGACAAGCTGACAGGGGCAGGACCCAGAGATGTGAGGGTAATATAGACAGTCTCTGGTCTCCTGTCTCTGAGTGACCCTGAGAGAATTATGGGACAAAGAGAACTATTGGGGAAATAGTCCCATGTGTGGGCCAAATTGTGGGCTGAGGTGAGTTTGCTGAAGAGGGTGTGATACCCTGCAGGGTGCCTAGAGCTGGCCTGAGAAAATGGGGTCCCTTGTGGCTGTAGAGAATCCTCTTCTAGGGATGCCACCATGCAGTGCAGGGAGCAAAGGGCCTGGGATCCAGGCTCCAACCTGAGTGGCCTGTGCAACAGCTGGCCTTCTGTGTCCAAGTCTGGACCATCTGAGCTTCTCTTCAGTATTGTTTCATGTCTCCCTCCCATCAGGAATAGAGAGTGCACTGCACTAGGCTGCAGTTATGTCCAAATATAACAATCTCAGTGAATCAAAAATTGTCATTCATCTATCAATGAAAATCTATTATATGGAGAGGGAGGCAACTTTCAAAGAAGGATTGAAAGTGCCTCCATGAATGTTTGACTAATGAGTAAGTATAATGCTGATTTACAGGGAAACCTCTAGACTTTGGTCAAGTTTTTCTCCACCCCAGGAAGAAAAGAAAACACTGTGGATATTTTTATAATTTGTCATGATACTGTGATCATGAGGAATTTCTTACCTGCTATCATCTTTTCTGCTGCTTTGTGAGCCTTTAGGTTTGCAAATACTAAGAGTTATTAAAGTACATTTTCAGAAGGTCATCATGGGAAATACGCTAATAGAAAAATGCAGAAGAAAATACATTATAAAAATGATCTCTCACATGTTAAATGGATTGAATGTCCATCCCGACTTTGCTTTTTTCTAATTACATAATATAGTGCTATTTAACAAGAGTCTCTTTTTATTATAATAGGACATTTCTAAAAGCCTTAGCTCTCTGGTTTTACAAGAGATAAATATCAGAAAAGGGAGAGCCAGGATGCGTGAAGGTCACCAAGGGCATCACAAGATCCCAGGGTGCTTCCCACGCAGTGCCCCCCCTCCACCGCCCACAAGACTCAGATTAAGAAATCCAAGTCATGAGCAAGAAGGAACTGGGCCAGATACTGTCTGTCTCTGGGTGTTTGCTTCACATCTGCCCATCAAGGCTGAAGCCATAGTGGGTAAGGTGTTTGCCTTGCAGGCAACCAACCTGGGTTGGATCCCCGGCATCCCATTTGGTCCCACAAACCAACCAGTAGTAATCCCTGAGTAATCCCAGGAGTAATCCACAGTAATCCCACTGTGGACCAGTGGACCCTCAGTTTTTTTCCTAGAGATATTTGGTGATTTTGTGGCCTTGGTGTGGCTAAAATAAGATTAACATCAGATATTTTGGGTTGTTTTGGTTTTGTTTTGAGGCTACACTGGTGGTACTCAGGGCTAAGTCCTTGCAAGTGCCCTCTCCTCTGTTGGCCCCTACTTGTGATTTCAATATACTAAGTGCTCCCCAAAGTGCTCAGGATTCTTTCCCAGTGTACCTATGTCTCCTTTTGCTAAATCTTCATTCTCCCCCTCCTCCCCGCACCACTGGCTGACCCACCCACTTCAAGACCAAGTGGTAGTTACTGTACATTGTTATCTGTTCCTTCTCTGATGATATGATGTGATGATATGAGTGAGCTCATCTGTTATTGGGGAAACTGTTCTCTGACTTCTATTTCTATCATCACCCCAGCCCTCCAGTTCCAACCAAGTACACCCAAACACCCAACTTCTCAATGTCATCTTTTTTTATTAGTAGGTGACGTTACACTATGTGCAGGATTTCTTGATTCATATCATTCATTATGGCATCATGTTGCCACAGCCCATTTTTTGTGCTCTGCATTTCTCTGAATGTAGGGACAAATATACCTTTGCAAACTAATGCTTTTGTGTTTGCAGGGTTGATGCCAAGAAGTAAAATCTCTGAGTCCTAAGGAAGGTTAATTCTTTTTTTCAAATGTCAAAATGTCTTGAAAAATATTTATTTCAGTGATGACATTACCACCTCATAATGCTTGACCCTAATTATTATGTTGACCCTTATTATGTTCCTCTGTGGTAAGTTAGGTATTCATTTTATTCTTATCAAGACATTGATATAAATTAACTATTTTATAATTAACCCAATGTCAATGCATCATCTGATATTATTATGATTTATACTTCCTTAATATTTCAGTTCATTGTTAAGTTGAGTGGGGAGCGAAGATCCCTTTTCTTCCCCAGTAGAGTGGAACATGTGGTCATCTTGCAGGTCAGGGTGTGGGCTCAAGTGTCACAGCCCAGCTCTGCCTGTACCTGAGGTACTGAAGTGTCTGTCTGTCCTCTCTGAGGGGATGCTGGGCCAGGCTGCTTTCATCACACTCAACATTCCTTGGCCAGGAGTCCTGTGGACTGCCCGTGTCTGTGTGTCTGTCCCAAACAGCCTCTTCTTCTGAGGTCACTGTTCTCTGTCCATCTAAATCCATGCTTGGGTCTTCTCCGAGTTCTCATCTTGATCAGAAGGGGAAGGGATGAAACACTTTCACAAACATTGAGTAACCACTCCCTGAACTCTGCTCTAATGGTTCTCACTACAATTGCCCTTTGATCACTTGATGTATTATGATAGATTTTATTCCCTGCTCATTACAGGGGCAGTTTTTGTTTAACTTACAGCTCCTTGATGACCAGAGAAGTTTTTTATTATCCTGTTTGCTAATCACCAGTAATGATATCATTATGAATACTCTTTTCTAGCCTTCAGTCGTTGTATTCCTGTTACAACATTTCTAAAGTCTGCCGGACTTTTCTTATCCCATTTTCTGGAAAAGTCTATGGCTTCGGCACAGTTTCCTGTTAGCCTCTCATCCCCAGTAGGTGAGACTGCGTGGATCCAGATCCAACCAAACTGGGTCTTTCTGGGCTTATTTACCACAATCACTGACATGTTGCTGCTTATGTATATTTATTTGTTTTTTATTTTCTCGTGTAAGAACAATGGGCAGATGTATTAAACTTGCTTGTTTGAAACTGCTTTGCATTTCAGTCTCACTGACAACTTCAGTGATTTCTTGTCCTGGAAGTGAGAACCTCAGTCCTCCTTTTCCTGGCTGCATGGTTTAATCTGGACGACATGCACAGCCCTTATTTGAATCAGTATGTTCACCTCCTTCTCTGTCTCTTTCCCTTGGCTCCGAGTCAGGTGTGTTTAGGGCCAGCTTTGTGCAATCCTGAGTTGCAGGGTGGGTGGGACAGAGGGGTGAGCAGGTTGGTGAACAACTCTGGCCTCCAGGGACATTAGCCCAGGGGATTCCTGGCCCATGCTGATACAGTTAGGCAAAGCCAGCATTCTGGGTATTGAGAAAGGAGGGAAAAAAGGGTACAGAAGTATATTCTGTAACACCCCAGTCCAGGACAGGAGTGAATGATAAGTTAACTGTTGAACAATGGGCTAATCTTGTTGGGGAGTTAACGCCACCCTCGGAGCTCACTGCCCACCAGCCCTGAGCACCACTTACATCCCTCTGGGGCCCTGCACCATCTATCTGTCCATGAAGATCCTCACAGGAGAGTCCCAAGAGCTAACAGGAGAGAAGAGTGGTCAATTCTCTCAGCTCCTTGGATTGTGCTCAGAAAACAAATGAAGCCCTTCTCCTAAGGAGGGGGGGGGAGGTATGCAGGATCATGTGGGGCTCACATCACAGCTCAGCACCTGTGGTCACCAGTGACCCTTGGGCTCATCCTGGACTGACTGTGCCAAGTTTCCAGTTGTGAGCCTGAAGTGGGAGCTAGAAAGGAGATAAAAGTGTGGAAGGAGTCACTGGGGGCTGACTAATGCATAGAAGGAGCAGAAACAAGATTGTTTCATCATTAGTATCCCACAGGCAAGAGGCCTGTCAAAGAAAAGTTGGTGCCCCAGGAAAGTCAAAGAAAGTTGGTGTTTAGGATACAAAGTTTGCACTGGGGACATAGACAAGCCTGGGCAATTACAGCCCCAAAGCCAAATGGGTCACTCCATACTGTAATTCACCAAATGAACCCAAAAATGGAATCAAGATTTGAATGAGTGGCCGGTGTGAACACACACAGGTGTGTGAGATTGGCCTGTGGGGTGTGTTTGGGGACTTGAGCAGAGCAACACAGTTAAACTCAGCAGACAAGATCCAGTGAAGAATCTGCAGAAAGGGAAACCCCACCCATCAACAACTCAAAGGGGATGGAAATGCAGCAGGCAAGAGATTAATACCCAGGACAGGCAAAGCATTGCACAACTCAGTAGCATATCCTTTTGTAAAAACAGGCAGATGCTGAGAGGACATTTCTCCAAGAAAGACCAGCAGGTGTATGAAGAAAATGCAGGCTTTTTCCTCTTAATGCTTAAAGCCAGACAAGGTCAAAAGGGCCCTCAGCTACTGACTGTTCTATTCAGGGAGGCTGAGCCCCAGTCTCCTGGTGTAAGCTCCATCTTCAGCACAACAAACTGTTCAACCCGAGCTAAAGAAACCGGCAGGGCTGGAAATGGTCCCTGGGCAGGTCAAAGGAGGGCACTCAGCAGAGCAGAAGCTTTGCAGGAGTTGAGAGCAAACAGCTTTGACTAGAGCTCCAAGCAGAGCTTGTGCCATTCAGTTGGGGAGGCCAAAGAACCTATCCTAGCAGCTTTGATTTCCTTAAGCAGGGAAAGTGTAGGAAAGCTCCGTTTTCCATATGAATATGGCTGCTTCCACTCCTGCAGCTCACTAATGTCCTGGTGCTGGCAAACTCCCAGCCAGCTCTCATTTGTGGACTTCTCCAAGGCCCAATACCGTGATAATCCCCTTGCCACACAGTCCTTCCCCTAATCCACAGGTGCCTCGGGCTCCCCCTAGCCCTGAATAACTAAATGCTGCAGAATACTGAGAACTTCCTACAAATGATTCTGGCAAACTGCAAAATGTGCAGTTCCTGTACCCCCAATCAAACCTTCTCTGCCAAAGAGTCAAAGAGTGAAGACCCTTGCGCCTTGGGGTACTTCAGCCCAGACCCACCTTTGCACCCGGAGAAGGTCCTTTCAAAAGGACACAGGACTCCACCACCCCATTTCTTACTTTTGGTCCTCTGAGCTCAAAGTCTTACACAAACTTCCTTCGATTTTTGCTTTTTCCTTTGATTTTCAGGTAAGCCAGTAAAATGTGATTAAACACGTTTATCTCCTTCTCTTCAAGACAAAAACTTGATTAGAATCGGACTCGTCTGCATTTCTATTTTTGAATGGAGAGAAGCCAGTGCACAGTGGATTATTTAGACAACACCACTTCTTAAAAACAAGCTTTTAAAAAAGTCAGAGAGAAAATAAACTCAAGGATTAAACTGCACGGCTGTCAGTCTTGAAATGATCAGAATCATGAAGTTGAAGACTGGAATACTTGATACCTGTCTCTTTGAACTATATTTTGCGGCAATGGCTAAAACGTGGTTTCATGCCGAGAGCTTTGAGAAATAGTTGCACATCTAGAAAACACTAGGAACAAAGGAAAGAGGGAAGGGAAGAAAGGAGAAAATAGGAAAACAAAAGTCGAAAGAAAAACTAGAAGGGCAAAATTACTAGATGGAAAGACTCATAGAGGGGATAAGTGATGGAGGAAGAAAGAAGGCAAAAGTGAGGAAAATGTAGGGCAAAAGAAGGAAGAAAGGCAGGAGAGAAGGCAGGCAGGCAGCAGGCAGGCTGTGTGCCCGCATCACTACCAGGTGAAATGTCTGGTTTGCCCCCCTCCACCACTTTAGTGCTGGGTACTCGAGGACATCTGAGAGAATTGAGGATGAGCTTTCTGACCTCTACCCTGGGTGTTATTTTCTCCTTTCTGGAATCAGAAAGAGTGGGTGTGGGGGAGGGGGAGTGAGGATGTGGAAGGCGAAACCTCTTTGAGTTGCTGTATCTCTAGCCAGGATGTTTACATCTGATTGAAAGAACTTGCTTTTTTTCTTTGGATTTTTGGGCCACACCCGGTGAGGCTCCTGCTTGGGGGACCATATGGGACACCTAGGCTAGCACAGGCAAGGGAGACGCCTTATCCTTACACCACCGCTCTGGCCCTTGAACGTACTTTATTATAGTAAGAAGTTCGTGCACTAGTATTTTGATTCCTTGTTTGTGTATATGGTTTTGGGTTTGGGGCTCTACCTGGTAGTGTTCAGGGCTGACTTCTGACTCTGCTCAGGGGCCACGCCTGCTGCTGCTCTGGGATCCTCTGCAGTTCCGGAGATTGAGTCCCAATCACCAGCATAAGAGCAAGCACCCTTTCTGTCCTGTCTGTCTCTAGCCTAACTATTTATTCATTTCATTGAGACTCCTGCACCCTTGGGAAGGGAAAGAGCGTCAGTACATAAAAAAAGTGTAGATCAAGAAAAGCTGTACGTGTGTGTGAGTATGGCTATGTTTATGAGTGTTGCTGATGCGGGTGTGTGTAGTTGTTTTTATGGGTTTTGATGACGCGTGTGGCTTTTTTATGGGTACTGCTTGATGTGGGTGGTGTGGTTATATTTATGGGTACTGCTGGTGTGGCTGACGTATATGTGTGGCTGTATTTATGGGTCTTGCTAACATAGATGTGCAGCTATATTTATGGGTGTTGCTGATTGTGTGTGGTTGTATTTGTGGGTGTTGCCGATGTGTGTGCAGTTGTATTTATAGGTGTTTCTGACTCATGTGTGATTGTGTTGATGGGTGTTGACAACTCAGGTATGTATGTGGTTGGATTTATGATGTTGCATGTGCTGGGTGCATGCATAAATAAGTAGAAAATCAATCAGGGCCTCTGGGAATTCCCGGGATTTGACCAAAAGAGGCACTCAGGTCACACCAGCTATAGGGAAGTACTGCCTGTGGGGCTTGAACAACGCTGGTGGCTTGCCCTGCATCTCAAGGGACAGCACAGAACAGGGCGCTTGGCACCAGGCTGGACCACAGCATCCTCGACAGCGCCACCTGCTGGCAGCTCGTGGGTGGACAGGCTGAGGCTTCCCCTGCTGCAGTGGGAAATGCCAAAGTAGCTTTGCTCTTCCTTTCTCTTTCTTCTCCTTCTCCTTCTCCTTCTCCTTCTCCTTCTTCTTCTTCTTCTTCTTCTTCTTCTTCTTCTTCTTCTTCTTTTCCTCCTCCTCCTCCTTTTTAATATAAATCTTTATTTAAGAACCATAATTACAAGCATATTTGTAGTTAGAATTTAGTTATAAACAGAACACCCCATCACCAGTGCAGCATTCCCACCACCAATGCCCCCCTCCTCCTCCACCCCTGCATATATTCATGACGGGCATTCTATCATTGTCATGTTAGTTGTTAGTATACCTTCCTCTTTCCTTCTCTTTCATTTCTACTTCTTTCTTCCTTCCTCTCTCCTTATTTCTTTCCTTTCCTCTCCCCCTCTTTCTTGAATTTCTCCTTTCCTTCCTTCTCCCCTTCTTTCCTTCCTTCCTTATTCTTTCCTTCTTTTCCCTTCCATTCTTTAGTCCTCCTTTCTTTTCTCTTCTTTCTTCTTACTTCCTTCCCTTTGCACTTGACCTTTCCTTCCTTCTTTTATTTATTCATTTCTCCTTCCTTTTTTCCTCCCTTCCTTTTCCCTCTTTCCTTCCTCCCTCCCTCCTTCCCTTCCTTCTTTCTTTACTTCTACCATCTCCTTCTTTCCTTTTTCCTTCCGTCCTACCTTTCTTCTTCATTCCTTCCTTTTTCTTTTCTTCTTCCCTCTCTTCGTTCTTTCTTTCTCCCCCCTTTCTCCCTCCCTCCCTTCCTTCTCTCTCCCTTTCTTCTTTCCTCCCTTTCATCCCTCCCTCCTTCCCTTCCCTCCTTGCTTCCTTCTTTCTTTCATCTTTCCTTCCTCTTCCTGCACTTGTGAAGTCCATCAGATCAGCAGTACAGCACCACCACAGTGATGTTCCTTCTCCCAAATGAGACAGGTGGGTCTGGGGGTGGGGGCCGAGATCCAGAGACAGGCAAATGAGGAAAGAGCCACCTCTTGTGCACTTCCCGCTGTGGCATTTTAAACAGACCCTAATTGAAGAAAGTGGCAATGTGCCTGACTGAAACCCTTGAAGCCTCATGAGTAACATGATTAAACTGAGGCACAGTCTTGAATTTTAAGGTAGTAGCAACATCCCTGATTCTGACTCAGGGAAATCCAGTTTAAACTATGATCCAAGTCTGGGCTTCAGCCATGCAGGAGGAAGATAGTTTGCCCTGCTTTCCTGCCCAGTCTCGACCCACTGGGCAGCCACCTGCCCTGACCAGCCATGGGGAGGACAGATGTGCAAGAGGCAGAGTTTCTTGTCTCCAGAGGTTCCTCTTCAGACCCCCCCCCCCCAACCTCTCAACACCACCTCACACCTCAGGCCCATGGATCTTAGTGTGGGAGTAGCAGCCCAGAAGGTGGAGTCTGGAGTGTCAAGAACTGAGCAATCTTATCCCCTGTTGTGGGCTCTTCACCCTATATTACATTTCCCTTCCTAAGTCCCAAAGCATGGCAAGTGTGGAAGGGAGAACAGGGAAAGGGATAAAAGGATCAGGGAAAGAAGGAGACAAGGAGGAAATGAGGGAAGAAAGAGGAAAAAGGGGAAAGTGTGGAATGAGGGAGGAAGGAGAGAAGAAATAAGGTGGAAAGAGGAAGGAAATTGGAAGAAGGTAGAGAAGGAGGAAGAAAGGGAATAGAAGGAATGGAAGTAGCAAGGAAAAATGGAGGGAAGGAAAGAGGTATGAAGGGAGGAAGGGAAAGAGGAAAGAATGAGAAAGTAAAGGAAGGAAAAAGGAGAAGCAGAGGGGTGGAAGGAGGAAGCAAGGAGATCGGAGCGAAAGGGAAGAAGGAAGAATTGAGAGGGAGGTGCACAGAGAAAGGGAGGGAGGAAGGAGGTGAGGTGGAGGGGAAGGGAAGAGACATGGGGTGGGAAAGGAGGACTAAAGGAGGAACAGGGCAGCACAGGAGGAAGTATGGGCAGAAAATACAGGGTTCAAGATATCTCCCTGGTAGTGGCTCCACACTTCAGGTTGGGCAGATGCAGGGCTAGTTCAGACTGGTGGGCCCCTTCATGGGATCTAGGATGAACCTGCTGCCCTTTATCCCCCAAAGCAGACCTCGAGGGGGTCCCTGGACCCACTCCCCAGAGAGCAGAGCAGGGAGTAAATGGAGGGGGAGACACTCCTCCAAGTCACTTGGCCACCCATGCCCAAGGTTCCTGAACCCACGCCTTGCTCTATCCTACTCCGAGGCAGATCCTGGTTCAGGATGAGGCTGGGCGCCAGCACAGAAGGTGCCTTCCCTCCCATGGGCATCCACCCTGTCACAGGCCAACGACAGCGAAGGACTGTGTGACAGCCAGAATGTGGCTTCTGGACCAGGGGACCATCAGGGGCTCAGATGGGGTTATCAAGGGTTTTCTCTAAGCCGGGTGAGAGTAGAATGAAGTGGCAGAGCAATAAGTTCTGGGGGAAAATTGGCAGTTGCTAGACAGGCCAGGAAGAAAAAGGCCAAGTGTAGGAGCTGCAGCAGGACCCCGGAAAGAAGCAGGGGGACATTTGCCTGGTCTGGTCCAGACTCTCAGCATGGAGCCAGTGCTTGGTCCCTCCTGCTTCATCTCTGGTCCAACAAGGTGGTGACTGGTTCCTGACTGTCACTTGCCGGGATGGGGAGACAAGGTGAAGACTGTGGGGCTGACACATACCAGGAGGCTGGTGAAAGGGAGCAAGTGAAAGCCATGTTCTACAGGTTCAATGTGCAGAAAACATCACCCGTCTACCTGTCTCTGCTTCAGACTAATACCTGGGACAAAGAAGACTTCAGAAGCAAGACTAGAACCTTCTAGGAATGCTTTCAGCCAGGCCTAGAGAGCTTTTGTGTCAGTCTGCAGCTTAAAATTCACTCTGGGTTCTGGGTTCGTTAAAAGCATGTGCCTGTCCCTGTGGGGTGATAGTGGCACCTCCTACCTGCAGCTCACTGTGAGCCCCACCTGGATCCTGCACTCACACACTGTCCTTGTCACAGCTGAGTGTGGATGGGCGATCAGAGCCTACACTCCAGACCAGTTAGTTACCTTTGGGTGCTGCTGTTTCCCTACCAACATTCCTATGGCACTTAAAGTCCAGAAAAAATCTCTACACATGAGGGAGTAGTCGGAAAGGTGGAGGCATCAGGCTACCCTGTCAGAGGACATGTGGGAAGAAGTTGGGGCTGGAGTTTGCTAGGTTTTGCTTTCCACGAGCAACAACAAAGCCATAGGCAAAAATGGTCTCATGCAAATACAGCAGCAGTAGGTTCAGGTGAAGGAGTGTGCTGAGGTCTCCTTCCTGCAGGCCGGGCCAGTTGGTGCCTTCAGGGGCCTTCCATGACCATGTGTGGCCATCCGTAGCCTTCCATGTGTTTCCATGGTCTTCTGTGGCTCATATGTGCCTGAGGTTATATGTGACCGAGCCCCAAGTTTGAGCATTTGGTAAGGAGCAATCATGCTAGAGTTGGCCTTGTGTAAGTCACTGTCCTTTGCTTCATTTAATCTTTGAGCTCCAAGGTATAAACCCTGCTCACCATCCCCCCAAACAACACACATTCAGCCTGAGAACCTTCTAGGTAGACTGGAAGTAAATGCTCTGTATTTTCACCAGAAAGCAACCTCTCAGGCAGAACCTTCCAGAAGTGTCCCCTCCCTCACCTTGAAGATGTCCTGCAGGGCCCACTGGGACCCACTAATCAGCCTCAGAGATGCCAGCTGTGGTCTTTGGAGCCCTGTGCAGATTTCGTGGGGGGATCGGCAAGGCCTCAGTTGCCTGGAGCAGAGGCAAGTGTGATGAGAGAGGGACCCAAAAGCCACACACAGGGTCCCTGTTCTGGCCTGCTTGGGATGCACCACATCTCCCACGTAACATGCAGAGAACTGAGCCCCATTCACAGGCAGGAAAGGGCCTCTGTGTGCATGAGCTGCTGAGCTCACAGTGAGAAGAGTCCCAGAACAGATCTGTGCCCTGCCCTGCAGGCTCCAACAGAGCCACACTGCCTTCTTCACTGTTCCCCACCCCACTCCTGTCCTATCCCCTGCTAACTTATTCCTCCTGATATGTTAACTAATGTCCCATTCACTGCTGTCCTGACCACTGTTGTCCCACTCACTTCTGTCCCACCCCCTGCTGACCTGCTCATTGCTGTCCTACCCACTCCATGCCTGTCCACTCCTGTCCCTCTGCAGGGTATGGGCTGCAGCCAGCACCAGAACCAGGGAGAGTCCAACCTCCAGGCTCAGAAAGCAGCATTGCAGAAGGTTTCGGAGGCCTAGCTGAGCTGGGCAGTCTGCCTCGGACATTTGCCGGGTGTCCTGTCATTCCTGTTAAAGACAATGGTTCTCACTGTGCTTGAGCATATGAAGATAAGCCCTCACTCTTATATATGTCTATGTGTACACAAGGCACATGAGCAGACAGGTTTACACACACGCCCTGACATACTGTGTGTATCTGCACCCAGGTGGGTGTGGGGCCAGGCTCTGGCTCCCATGGCCCCTCAGAACCATCACCTCCCTCTCCTCCCTCTCTTCACTGCCTACTAGCTATGGAGTCTTCCCCAAGGGACCCTTTTCTCTCTGTGCCTGAGTCACATCCATGTCCGAACAATTCCCCAACCCCTGCAATTTCATTTATTAAGGAAGAGTGAAAGGCTAGCAGTCTCTGGATGTAACATTCCCTGACTTCAGGAGTGTGGGGCTGTATAACTGTCACGGAGGTTTTTACATCTAGTAAATCAAATAAATAACACAAAGAACAGAGCAGTGCATGCAGATGTACCCACAGTGGCAGTTGGTTGTTTCATTTCTGTATTTTATGCACCAAAGTCCCCCCTCCTACTCTTCATCTCTGCTTTCTCCAATAGATTGTGGGTGTCCACACAGCCTGTTCCCCACATCTTCCTCTCTGGGCTGCAAGCTCTTGGTGAAGCCAGCATAGATGTACATATAAAATGTATTCATGATAGCACATGGGACTTCACAGGTGACAAGAGAGAGACTCAGTACAGGACATGCTGATTCAGCCTTGAAATATCTGTGTTGAAGCCCTCAGAAGCCAGAGTCATACCTTGTGACCCTAGAACCCTGCAGATTGCTGACTTACAGTCTCGTTGCTTCCAGCAGAAAGTGTGGACCGAAGGTACAGGCCATGAGCATAAAGGACCACCAGTGGTGCCCACTGGGTATTGCTCTGGGTTGCACCTGCATCCAACCCACTTGCACTGTGACTTGATCTCTGGATGCTATGCTGATATGACAGGTTTTATCTGACAGTATAGCATCTGTAGACCAAATATATATATATATTCAAATATATATTTGAATTTTTTTGAGTGGATAGCCAGGAGTAACCCCTTAGCATCGCCAGGGGTGGCCCCCCAAAACAAAAACAAACAAACAAAAAAAAGGAACAAAAGCCAAAGAGATGGGAGTCTGAGGCCATTTGCCTGGCACATGGTCAACCTGGGAGAGAGGGATGGAGGAAGAGAGGAGATAGAGAGGGGCGGTGGGAAGAAAGGAAGGAAAAGGGAAGAGAGTGGGGAGGAGGGCAAGAAGAAAGGAGGGAGGATAGCAAGGAGGGAGAAAGAAAAGGAAGGAGGGGGAAGGAGGATAGGAGGGAAGGAAGAAAGGAAGGAGGGTAGAGTAGGAGAAAAGGAA
>PVKC010031946.1:0-14386 GCA_004027635.1 Crocidura indochinensis | reverse complement strand
TAGGAGGACAACTTTGGTGGTGGGAATTCCCCTGATTCAATATTAATATGTACTTAAAATATTACTGTGAAAGATATGTAATCCACTTTGCTCAAAATAAAAATTTTATTATTATAAAAAAAAGAAGTTTCCACCAGTGATAGAGTATGGCTATCCAAGAGGCTTGTATGAAGAGGAAAAGAGAGGCAGTAGACTTAAGAAGGAAGTCTGCCTGGTGGGAATGCCATCTAGTCCAGCCTTTATGGAAAAGAATGTGGAGATTTTTTCAACAAAACTGGAAATTGAGCTCCCATATGATCCAGCTATACCACTCTTAGGCATATACCCTAGGAATACAAAAATACAATATAAAAATCCCTTCCTCTCACCAATCAATATTCATTGCAGCACTATTTACAATAGCCAGACTCTGGAAACAACCCAGATACCCTTCAACAGATGAATGGCTAAAGAAACTGTGGTATATATACACAATGGAATATTATGCAGCCATCAGGAGAGATGAAGTCATGAAATTTTCCTATACATGGATGTACATGGAATCTATTATGCTGAGTGAAATAAGTCAGAAGGAGAGAGATAGACACAGAGTAGTATCACTCATCTATGGGTTTTAATAAAAATAAAAGACCTTTTAAAATAATTCTCAGAGACAACAGAGGTGAGGACTGGAAGGTACAGCACACGATAGAAAGCTCACCACAAAGAGTGGTGAGTGCAGTTAGAGAAATAACTACACTGGCAACTAACATAACAATGTGAATGAATGAGGGAAGTTGAAAGCCTGTTTCAAATACAGGCGGGGTGGACAGAGTAGGGAGATGGAAGATTTGGGGTATTGGTGATGGGAATAGTGAAGGGGGCTGTTCTTTATATGACTGAAACCCAACTACAATCATGTTTGTAATCAAATTGTATAAATAAATACAAAAACAAGAAATTGCCCCAGGCTTGGGGGACCATATGGGACACCAGGATCAAACCAATGTCTGTCTTGGATCAGCCATGTGCAAGGCAAACACCCTATAGCTGAGCCATCACTCTCTGGCCCCTAAAAATACATTTGCTAATATATTTTGGAGTTTTCATGAAATAGGTAAAATTTTACAACTCTAAAATTTAGTATGTGAAAAGAATGAATAAAAACAGATATAGAAAAAAAAGAAGGAAGTCTGCTTCTCTCTTTCTCCCTACTTGTTCACTTAGGGAAATCTAGTATTCATGTAAATCTGCTATGCTGATCTTATGTCAACATAAGTGTCTCACTAGCTTCATAAGGCAGTTGTCAAACCTTATCTGGGTTCTATATGTTTGGCACACTATGGGAAAAGGTTATGAAAACTTCTCAGGAGCCACTCAGGTTGGAGTGAGGAGTTTTTCTTGCAGGAATGGAATATTACTCCTTAATCTTACTCAGGCCTTCTAGGTTCATTTCCTTTTCTTAGAGAAAGAATTTCAGGAAGAGATTAATAGTGAAAAAGACCTTTATAGGAAATACAGGGAGGGGAGAGAAAATCTTGTGCTCAAGAGAAAATCCAAGCTTCTCCAGAGTGAAAAGCAAAGCATACATCCCAAGCATGGATGTGTAGGGTATTTTCCTGAGAATGAGAAAATGTGTCCTACAGTAAGAAAATACACATCTAAAAAAGATGTGGACAAATGTGCACCTTTTTCTCTGTCAGGTTAATTTACATACAGTTTTTCCCAATCTGCCCCCACCTTCTTCAATTCCTTTCCCGGGATCTTGCCTAGAGGGTGAAATGGGAGAAGTTGATCTTCTTTTGTTGTTGTTTATTTATTTATTTTTGTTTTGGGGTCACACCCAGCAGTGCTCAGGGGTTACTCCTGGCTCCATGCTCAGAAATTGCTCCTGACAGGCACGGGGGACCATATGGGGCACCGGGATTCGAACCGATGACCTTTTGCATGAAAGGTAAGCGCCTTACCTCCATGCTATCTCCCGGGCCCCTATCTTCTTTTAATATCTTAGCAAGGACTTTATTCCAGCAGCAAAGCTTTTCCTCCCAGTGAGTCCATCCACTTCTCTTCAGAATCCATTTTAAAGGGATTGAGTTCAACTGGGGCTCCAGAATTCTGTATCCCAGTGGTCTTCCAGACTCCAGAAATGATATTTTTGAGTCAAAGATTTTTGTGCCTTTGAACTTGTTTAGGTTTTGATGGTTTTTTCAAACACATATTATCTCTATATATACACAAACAAGAAAAAAAAAGGTATTGAGTCACTGAGCCTTGATCCTTGTAAAATAGCTGAATATTACACCTTGGATGATATGAACCTCAGAACAATTTTTAAAGATAGATAAGGGGGCTGAATCCAATTAATTGAGTCTGTGCCACTTGTCCAAACTCAATAGATGCCAAAGAATGGAGTGAAATTGTCTTTTCTATTTCAAATTTCCTATCTATTTTTCTTCCTCACATTGCCTTTACTCTAGCATTCTGCCAAACACATGCACATTTCAGAGGCAATAACAAATCTGCAACAGCAATGTAGTGGGAGAAATACTTCTCACCCGGTTCGAGATGTGGAAATGGCTTTAGTGAAGCTGAATAGCTTTGCTAAGGCTAAATAAAAATCTGAGGCTTCAGAAGCTAGGTCAAAATGATACAGTGCAAATGGAAGGGTGGAGAACTGACAAATATATTGGTCACTTTAAATCTCACCCACGGAATAATATAGCCCATCAAACAAGTAGCTAATCAATATAATTAAATGGCTAGGGATGGAAGAGGACAGCAGATAAAAGGAGGCCCCCATATTTATCACTATCTCTTCATTCTCTCTTTGCACACTGTCTTATTTTTAAGGGCAGATGGACTAGAGGACTAGGTAGGGTTTGTGTCCACAGATAGATGAGTGAGTACAAGGAGGCCTCAAAGTTCCTTAAAGAAGCAGATGCCTGAGGCTCAAGCAAGGCTCAGATGCCCCAAAATGCTCAAATTCAGGAAGGACTCAGTAGTCTAGGCAGAGGCAAGGTGCAGAGCACAGTAGTTTCACACATGAGCACCCTTGTTGTGGCAAAATGATAGAAAATCTGAGACACATAACAGGAATTACTAGGGTATAGTTGAGAAAAGTAAAACAACTACATGGGAAATAACCTGCAATACCAGGGACAAGATGAGTAATGCTATTCACGGGTAAAGGAGAGGCCCTGACATTTGGGAGGTACCTGGACCCGCCTAATTGAATTGTACAATAGAGTCTAATTTTCAATCTTTCAAGTTTTAGGTTCAATTTTTTCATACACTACTGAAGAATCCAGGACCACAGAAAAATCTACTATTGTGCTAACAAGACCTTAAGGCAGTGCTTCTCAATTATTTTCTGTCATGCCCCCCTAGGAAGAAGAAAACATTTTTCGCACCCCTGCACAACTCTAAATAATATGTTTATTAAAAAATTTTAACCTAAAATAATTTAACCTGAAAAACAAAAATATATAAAATAATTTGAGCTGATTTTTTTAAATCAGAGGCAATGTCTGGATTAATGGCTATAATGAGCACATTTTGCAATACATAGCTTTTCGAAGTGGGGTTTGAAGCAGGACATAACTCTCAGCTTCAGAGACATACAGAGACATAAACATGGGCTTAGCTTGTTATGATAGTGCTTGCTGAGGTCAAATGCGCCCTCCCTCAGAGTCTCATGCCCTGCCTGGGGAGGCGCGCCCTACTATTTGAGAACCACTGCCTTAAGGTCAGGTATTCTGAGTTAAGCCACAGTTGATGTTTCTCTATCAAATTGACTACTAAGGCCAATTTATGAAGATGACATGCATGCTTGCTAAGCAGGGGTGGGAGAATGATATGAACTGACACAGTTGGAAGACTCGTGACTGTATTTACAAATTCAGATGGGGCTATAAACAAAAAATAAAATAATTCCCTCCATGGGAGCATATCAAAGATGGCAACTTCTTTGACTTTTATTATTACCATGCCAATTCACATAATTCTGGCAAAACAGTTTTCTCAGAACTGTAAATATGTTTTACCACTGACCCTGAACTGCAATTGAATTCCTGGGGATAGGGTTTATTGTTACTTAGGAATGATTTTGAATTCCAATTTAGTTGGTAAAGTGTTTGGGGTCAGAGTTGGTCCAATTCCTTTGCTCTCCAGAATTCAGCAACATTGCAAATATTTGTTCTCATTCCACATGTCCTTCTTTTGTGTTGAAATATCTGCCATAATGTAAACAATCTATACAGTTCTGAAACTTAGCTGATGTATCAAGCCTGGCTCTAAAGGGAAAAATCCTATATGTTGAAAGGAAGATTTAAACATGTTCTTAAGAAGTTAGAAAGATACCCTGGGGTCTATCTTTTATCTCTGTGTCAGGGCAGGATTCAAGGACTGATAAACTTGCCAACTATAATGTTAGTGGTATTGCCTATTAAGGAATAACTATTTCGAGCTTGACTCATACATTCATGGAACTGTCCATGCTATAGATTCTCTAACATCAACAAAATTGCCTGAGATTCTTTGGCATATAGATCTCTCTTCATTAAACTTCTTCATGGATCCCAGATGGGTATGAGGTCAGGTTTCAAATATGTATTATGTTTTTCATAGCCCTTAAGTTATGTTCTCTGTTTTCTCTTCTCATAGGTATTTTCTGATAAATATTTCAGGTGCTTGAAATATTTATATTTCATTTTCTTTCTTCATGTATGTTAGCTTTTTTTTTTTTGCCTCTGAGACTTTAGTCACATTCCTACTTCTCCTAGAATCTAACTCTACTTTTATTCATATTTTAGTCTCCCAAAATTTGGATCAGGATATGTTATTTCTAAAGAATGGCTTTATTCTGTAGCTCCAGATGTAGAACTAGAGATTGGTGGCTCAACTATAGTCTTGTATGCCTTCCAAGGACATGTCACAGTGGCTTATCTTTTAATGTCAGGACCCCCTGGTAATGTAGTTTGGGTAAAGCAGTGTCTGAAACTTGAATCAGCCCAAAGGTATTGAGGCCTTTGATTCAAGGGATCCCAGGAACACAGACAACTATTGAGAAATGTAATTCTAAGTACAAGCAAAGATGGATTCATGAGAGAAAAGGTTGTGGAACAACTGGAAAAAGGAGCCTACACAATTTTTTTGGAACAAAGACCATGTAAAGAGTATCAAAAGAAGACTGACCATCAACTACTCCAAGCTCTGCCCCCTTGACAATCATCCTAGCAATGGAATTTGGGTGGAGTGTAGGGAAAAGGACTTGCACCCATCTCTCTGGACTAACTCAAGCCATTCTTGGAGTAGTTCATTTTGGTTGCTGACTGAAAATGATCTCCACTGGTTTTTTCACCTTGTCTTGATTCTGAACAGTTATAAATAATAGCATTTGCCAGGATTTTGAACTCTCTTTTCTTCAAGAATCTTGAAAAGGTTGCCTAATTTACAATAAAAATACAGTGTCAATTTATATTTTAGGTAGCTAATGAGTCATGTTTGATTTAAACATATTTAAAATATTTCATGGAAGATATTTACATAATAAATAGTCCCTGTTTATCTAAAATGCCATATAATTGCATATTATATGTTTTGTTTTACATTATCCCTACTTAGTCTGCTGAAAAGAACAGGAAAACAACCATAACTATTGGGAGCACAGACTGACATGGGCTGAGGGACTTTCTGAAAACAATGTGCCTGTAAAATGCATTGAAGAGACAGAATAGATAAAGCAAGCAGAATTTAGAAGTGAGAGGGAGAGAGTTCAAAGCTCTCAGCCTAACAAAAATCTACATGGATTTTTATCCCCAAGACAATGAGAGAAACCAATAGAAGACCAATAGTGTGAAAGATGACTGGATTTTTTTTATAAAGATCCCTCTTAATCTAATCTAAGAATGGGGCCAGAGTGATAGCACAGTGGTAGGGCATGCAGCCAACCCAGGATTGAACCAGGTTCAATTCCAAGCATCCCATATGGTCCCCTGAGCCTGCCAGGAGCAATTTCTGAGTGCAAAGCCAGGAGTAATTCCTGAGTGCCGCTAGGTGTGGCCCCCCAAAAACAAAAACAAAAATAAAAACAAAAGATAATTTAAGAAGATGGATATTTTAGTTTGGTTTGGTTTTGGATTGGGAGTCATAGCGAGCATTAATCTGGGACTACTCCTGGATCTGTGCTCAGGAAGTCACTTTGTGAGCTCAGAAAATATGAGTGGGGTCAAACCTGGGTTGGGCACATGCAATATAATTAATTGCCTCTGTACTATCGCTTTGGTCCTCTGGGACGATGTCTTATAGGCTACTATCATAGTACATTCAGATAGATGTTGGAATCTGTTTATAGTCTGTGATAGTAATTACTAGGAACTTACTTAAGGAAGAATGTGATAAAGGCAAAGAGATATGAGCACTTGAGTTGCTTAGAGGTTAGAACAGAAAGATATTTGGAAAGTGATGTTAGGAAAAAAGGCTGAAAAATGAAGATTAAATTTTAGGGTTTTTAATTGTTTTTGCTTAGGACACCATGTAACTGACATGGTTCCAATTTAGTTAAGGATATGCAGTATCTAGGCTTACATTCATGTTTGAAAGAAAGATACACAGCTTCACAGATAGACAACAGCTGAGGAACTTGACAGACTCAAAACCAATTCTAGAAGAACTGAAAGGTCTGCTGTAAGACAAGGTAGACCATAGACACACTGACCTTTTACAAAAGGATGACACTTGGAGAAAAAAATACCCAAACCAATGTCAATGATAATCGAATCAAGAGACCAAACTATAAAATACTATACTTAAAATGGACCTGTTAGACAAGCCATAGGGTAAGAGTGGAGTTATGGGAGGCACACTGGAAACTTTGGTGGAGGAAGGTTAACATTGGTGGTGGGAATAATATAAGCAAGTATTGAAGATTTGTGTGTCCTTATCTTCTTTCTCTTTAATTTTTACTATTTATGCAACTAAACAAATTCCCAAGATATTGCTTATTCTTGTCTAAAATTACACCAAGTCTCTGAAAAAGAGCCTCTTACCCATTTCATCCTCTAACCTGATGCTGTCTTCGTCATTATTGCCATTTCATCCATTATAGCCTTGCTTTAATTTCTCTCCTGTCTAATGTAAGAATACACAAAGAGTGCTCTAAGGCATAAGATTTGACAAATACTCATAAAACTGGATTTTCTTTATTTTCAGGATTATTAGTCCATGCCCACAGTAATCAAATCTTACTCTTGGCTCTGTCCTCAAATTTTGATAATTCTTAGTGGTTCTTGTGATGTTAGTAAATCAACTCTGGTCAGCTACAGGCAAATGCCTCACTGTACTATCTCTCCAGCCTTCAAACTGTGTTCTCTTATAAAGTATAATATTCTAAAACTATAAATTCCTGACAATGTGCTTCATATTTTAAACAGATGTGTATAACAATATAAAATAAAACTAGTTAGATTATCTTAGACACTTGCTGTCTCAGGTTGGAATACCATACTGGGATTAAGTACAATGATTTTCTTTGAAGAAATTGTTAAGAAATATCTGGAGGAAAAAGATTTTGGGGCAACATAAAGGTAACAGTACAGTTATTGATTGAATAGCTACTATGAACAATTAGGAGCCAGTATCACAGGGGAGCTTAGGAATAGTGTGTATGTCATTTCTCAAAATAACTCAAAATCACAAGGAGCAGTGCTATTTATCTTCCTAATCCTATCTGGCATCTGCTTCTTGGAGAATTGAGTTTCTAGTACTTCTGGCTTGCCCTGTACCCAAGTCCTGCTTCATCCCACAGCCAGAAAAACAAACAAATAAGCAAAGCAAACATGTTCAGTCAGAGGTGTTCTGTGAGCAGCTTTGGATAAATAAACCTGTGAATGGAAGGGATATGTACAGGCTGCTGATAAAACCTGTTATACAGACATTGTACCTGAGCCTCCATATCTTTGTGTCTGTGTATATTCCTTTGCAGAGTGTTTGTGTCTGTGTGTGTTTTTGTGACAGATAACTGCATTTAATTGGGTTTGTTGCAAAAATAAAATCAAATAATGCATCTAAGCAATAAATAATTATATTCATCAAGGTTACTATTTGAAGATAACAGAAATTCACTCTAGTCTGTATTGACAGGGATTTATTAAAGCGTAATGTGCCAGAATCCAGTCCGTAGTGAATGGGCTTGAAGCAGGGGTACTACAAAGATTAAGAAAGTAAAGCATGGGATCAGAGGGCTCTCAGCTTCATTGACTGAGAAGACTGACTACCCTCCACTTACAGTATTTATTATTCAGAGAAAATCAGCATGGGATGAAGGGTAGACAACAGGCAAATAACTCTCTAAAACTAACCAAGGATAATGGAAGAAATCTGAAGAGTAACAGGACATACTCAGGATAAGTAAGGCACATTTGGGGAAAGCTCAGCAAGAACAAGGGAGCTTAAGAGTACCCTAGAGCTAGGGAATATTGATAGGTATCATAACCGGAACTCTGCGAGAGGAGTATTGGTCCAATTAGGAATAATTAATTATGGGGAGATGTCACCCCTCTTTGTGCTGTTTGTCCCCATCTCTAGTCAGGTGGTTTGGGAACAGCATCACAAAGGACATCCAGAAATAAGGCAGAGGGCTTGGAGTCCCTGAAAGGAACAGAGAAGCAAATGTGAAAGTCTTGTAATCAACCACAATTCACCAGATCCTCTGCCTCCACATTTTCAATTATCCCATTTTCCATGCCATTTTCTTCTACCTAAGCTTACAGTCCATCGTAAGTCTTCCTATCTTAATTTATTGGTTCTTCCCTTATTGCTCATGACTTGGCATGGTAAGAACTTTATATTTAGACTAAAGATTCTGCATATTTAATAAAGACTTTCTGACATTTCAGCTACAACTCTTTTGTGAGACTCCAAAATTATTTGATTTTCTGTAGCAACTACTTCACACAGTGTCACATGAGGTCATGCTTTTCTGTCTTGATATGCTTTGGGATTGCATCATCTTGACCAGCTTTGGGACTGCATCTCTTACAAAAATGGCTGGCATAACATGTAAATTATAGATGAAAAAGGAACTTCAAAAAGAATATAAAACTCACTTCTGATCTGAGGGATATTTGCAAGTCATTATGTACCTACATAACCCCAGGTAGAAGTGAGGAGCAACCTTCAGAGGCAGAGATCCTTGATAATACTAAGAAAAGTAGTGATGTCCTAAATAAGTTTGATGGGGCACCAAAAACAGGTAGGTGATCACAAAGTGTCCCACATTCAGGCAAACACTGCTTTGTTCTTGTTCTTTGTGATGTATGCCAATCTCTGTGGTGTGAGATGATATCTCATTGTTGCTTTGAATTCCATCTCTCTGATGATTAATGATAGATAATGTTCTTTATGTGCCTTTTGCTCTTCTCTGTTTCTTCTTTGAGAAAATCTCTTTTCCCCATTTGTAATGAGTCAAATTTTGTTTATGCTAATCTTTAAAAGTAGTTTATATATATATATATATATATTAGATATTAACCCATTTTCAGATAGGTATTGTGGTAACAGTGAGAAAAGCCTCTTCAAACAAATGGTGTTGGGAAAAATGCACAAAAATGAAAACAAAATAGAGTATAGATCGGGATATCAGACTTGAAGCCATAGATACATAAGGAAATTTGTCAATATCATTGTCATTGAAGCCAAAGGCATTCTTAAGGACGAAATACCACTAATCAAACAAGTGGAAGCAAAGATATATAAATGGGAGTACATCAAATTAAGAAGTTTCTGCTCATCAAATAAAATAATAGACAGCATATAAAGATCACTCACAAAATCAAAGAAATACTCATCTGATAAGAGGTTAATATCTAAGAGACATTTAATTTCAAAAATACATATATTCACTATCTACATTAAGTGCAACATTATTTACAGTAATATAGATATGGAAATAATCTAATTATCAATGATTAGATAAGATGGGATTATGCTGATAGGTAAATTGATAATATATTTAAAGTAGATTGAAGACAGTATTAGTGACTTGTCAAATTAACCCTATTCCATAATATATACATGAAATTAAGTCAATGAAATCTTTGATATGGAATATGCACTAGCATTTAGGAACAAATTCTTGCCTTTTGTGACCACATGGATGAACATCAAAAATGTAATATTAGATGAAGTAAGTCAGAGAAAGTCACATACCACGTGATTTCACTTATATGTAATCTAAGAAACCAAACAAAACATGCTCAGCCACACAACAAAAACTGATTTTAGTTAAAAGAAATGGTGAGAGAGGTTACATTGAGTGAAGGGGTTAAAAAATTTCAATATTCAGCTGTAAAATGAATATCAAAGGCAGGCACGATATTTAAATAAAATGACTTAATAAAATAAAAATAAAAAACTTAATAAACTAAAATAAAAATAAAATATAAATAAAACATACACAGAGGAAAAATATTTTAATGGTTAGCATAGTGACTATGATTTATAATGCTCTGGTATAGTGAACTTTGCTAACAGAATAAATCTGACTAAGTCTCACCAGCTACATACAAAAATGCAACTGTGTATAAGGATATATGACAACCAGATTTATTGTTTTTCATTTTTCTGTGTATAGAGATATCAAATTGAATCATGTGTTATATATATGAAATTAATAGTGTTATATTTCAGTGATATCTCAGTAAGAAATAAATACCATATGGGACAATTGTAATGCATACATTTTAGAAAATTATTTGGGAATGTTTCCAAAAACAAAACCATACCCATATTACTATTAGGACATTTCATGAAAGAGAGCATCATGTGTACCAAGAAATAATATTCACAGAACATTATTCATACTATTCAAAGCATAGAATCAACCCAAATCAATATGGTAAACTAAATTTTGCCACTTCCTATTATACATGCACATAAAACAAAATGAAAAATGAGGGTAAATCTTATACATGACATTGCTGAAAGAAGGCTAACACAGAGTATATTATACATGTATAGTTCTTTGGAAAAGCATAGTTTATTGGGGAATAGATTTACATTGGAAGGAGCTAGACTAAAGTCCACTTGACTGATTGAAGAAAAGTGTAGAGATTTTGTAGCTAGAAATTAACTACATCTCAATCTGAGCAATGTTTAAATGACTTTATCATGTACATGTACATGAAACTTTCACTAAATCATGCATTTAAAGTTTGTATACTTTCCAGTCTATAATTTTTAACCTCCATTTTAAAAAGTATCTTTAAAACTTTTAAACACACCAGCTGGAATGCATACAATATGAAAAAGTTAATTGTGTCCAATTTTGAAATAATGCCTAAAAAGACATTTACAAAACAATCAAGAAAGGTACAACGCACCTCAAAAGGCCCCTGCCATCCTTTCCAGGAGTGATTGGCAACCACACCCACATTCCACAGCCACCACCACGTAAAACTATTAGCCCAGCACTACAGATTTTGACTTAGGTCAGAAGATGCAAGCCAAGCCACTAAAATTCACAGGTATACCAGTCTCACAGCTAAAACTTTTGGAGGACCTTCAGAAGGGGTATCCCCACACTGCTGAAATTCCATCTTCAAAACCCCACGATTATGTAAACTTATTAACCCAATTCAAAGACACTGGAGCTCCACAGCACCTCTGAATTCCATAAAAATGGCAGTCCAGTATGAGCATAGATGGAAACATAAACAATAACTCAGGAGGCTCAAATAGTAACAAACAGCTTCGTAAACCCTCAGACAATGAGTTAATAATGATCCTAATGTGAGCTATAAATTATTTTACAAATTTTATTTTACTGAAGTTTTTTCAATGATTTCATTAGTCATCTAGTTATAATAAGCAATATAAAATAAATTATTTTGTGTCTACTAAAGGGGCTGATATAGGGGGTGGTTGGGAAACTGGAACAATGATGGAGGGATAAATCACACTGGTAGTGGGATAAGTATTGGTACATTGAATGGCAAAAACAACTATATCATGAACTACTTTGTAAACCACTGTTTTTAAATAAACAAAAAAATGGAAACTGTTCTTTTTATTTTACCTAAGGTAAAATGTATTTTTTTAAATAAAATGTGAATCGAAAACCAAGTCTGGTTTTGCTTTGGTAAGCTATAAGGTATGTAAAAATCTACAAATATGTAAAATCATGTTACTTGTCATTCTTTCAAGCACATCAGCTGACTCACAGAGCAGAGACCAGGCGGATAAGTAATCCCTTGTCATATCCTACTTCCCTGAAAGACAGGAAATATCTCTCCCTAGGCCTGGGGAAATAAGTCTTCTTCCGCTTACAGTCCTGGGATTGTTACATATTCACCTTAGTTCATCACAGTCTCCTCCCAGGCTTCCCATGTCCTTGAACAGGAGGCAACAGGATATTAATAGTTCCTTAGTCCTATACCTTCCCTCTCCCCTGGGCATTCAAGCAATATGCTTTTTCCAGATGAAAACATTTGGCAGCACTTGTGCTGGGAGCCAGGAAGATGGTGGGGGGTGTAACCACAGAATATAACTCCCCAAATAAAAGAAAAAATGTTGGAGAAACTGGGGATTTGGAAAATAAGAAAAATACCCCTGAGATTAATAATATATGGAGACATCTGAAAATACCTCGAGTACAATAATTTTTAGTAAAACAGACTTACTATAATAAAGCAATGCTAAACAACTTCAGTCCTAAGTACATGTTTGCATAGACTATTAATGAAAGGACATCTTTGACCATCCTCAGGTCATCCATCAGACCTTCTTCAGAATTGCCAACTGGAATATTTCACTCACAAGTATGTCCCTTATAGATTATGCTTCAAACCAATCAATGTCCATCCTTGGTCCTCTGGACTTGGTCCTCTGGACTGATTAGCAATATAAAGTTATATTGTATATGCTTATATAAATTACTTAATGGAGTAAGTGGTTCATGGCATTATTTGGACACAAGAAGGTCCAGAACATTTGAAAGAGTATGAACCACTTCATTCAGTAGAATTTGCCTAATGATGGAAAATTCCTAATGATGGAATTTCCTGAGGTTGCTCTAGTATTACATTTAAATGGGTAATATTTTGATACAATACATTTTAATATTTTATCACTTTGACCATCATACATGATAAATAATTACACAAACCCATTTCCCATTTTAAAGTGAGGAACAAAGGTCTTGAAAAGGGTGGTACCAAATGAATTCAGGGGGAGGGGTTTCTACCCTTCATACACATGTTGCCAACCTGAAGGAGAAAATAATGGTTTATAATTGTATTGAGTTTTTTTCCCCACTTAACCGGTTTCTCTATTCAGAATTCTAAAGGCCAAATAAATGTGTAGAGTTTCACTATATATATGTATATATATTCAATATATATATACATATATATATATATGAAGATTTGATACCTCCAAAATGCAGTGATGAAGTGTTTACTGCAGAACCCAAATAAGCACATGATCATTGAAAAATAAGAGCTTAATTCCCAAAATGCTCACCTGCATCTGTGAAGTTGGGATTCTACCCTAAGTCAGATATGAGACCAAAGGATGTACTTTTTTATCTTATCAAAATGAAACTATGCATTCATATTTTACTCTTTTTTTTACTTCAAGTTAGTCCCAATTTCTATTGCATTCTATTATTAACATCCTATTTATTGGGAGTACTTCTTTGCTGTTTACATTCTTTCTAGTTAAAGAAAAAAATCATAACATACAGCAGTGAAATATTTATCATTTATTTGTTTATTTTTTACTTATTTCATGGTTTGGAGACATACCTGACAGTGCTCTGTATTTTGGGGTTGCTCCAGTAAGTGCTGAGTGGATCGTATACTGGTAGGGGCCAGGATTCCTGCATGCAAAGCATGTACTCAGTCCATTGAGCTAGCTCTCCCACCTCAGGCATTTTTCTTTAACATAAATAATTCATATCATTATGAAGAGTTGGTAGCTTAAACTAAATCATATTTCAGACATCTCAGATGAAATCTGATTTACATAAAACTTTGAAGCACTTCCAACTTCTTTAGAGTCCTAAGTCATGCATTCTTTATTTCCCATTTTACAGGGGAATACATACTCTATATATAGATCCATGCTCAGAGCTGCCTGTAATTTTAATGTACAACTATACATCTCCAATAGTTAATTCCTCAGGCCTCAGCAAATCTGCTGGGAAATGGTCCTTCAACAAGGCATTACCAGGAAGTATCCTTGTAATAACTGCGGAAGGGTGGGTAGCTTTGGCTATTTTGCACTTCTGTTCTGCACCCACCCAACTTCTGAGTCATTGAACTCTCTCCTTATCAGGCTCCCCACCCTCCACAGACCCTGCCTCTGACCTTGCCCGCTCCCTCACCTCCTCCTCTAACTCTGACTTCAC
>PVKC010031945.1:0-14398 GCA_004027635.1 Crocidura indochinensis | reverse complement strand
TATGTATACTAACTAAAATTGTATAAATTAATGTTTACATGAAGCTAAATATAAGACCCAAGGGTAGAGAGATAGTACAGAGGTAGGGTGTTTGTCTTGCACTAGCCAATCCCAGAAGGACTCGGATTTGATACCCTGAATCTCATATGGTCCTTTGAGCCTGCCATGAGCAATTTCTGAGCACAGAGTCAAGAATAACCCCTGAGCATCACCAGATATGATACACCCCCAAATTAAATAAAGAAAAAATGACTCAGGACAATCATATTTGAATACAATAGCAAAGAAGGGGAGCCCTATAAAGTATAGTAAAATTGGCAAGAATTATGTAAGCAAATAAAAAGAAAAAATTGTAACAGGCAAAATTTGATGTCCATAGTTAGGATTACAGTTGCTTGTATAAAACTGAATAGTCAAATTGAGGGGCTAGAGAGATAGCATGGAGGTAAGGAGTTTGCCTTTCATGCAGGTTCGAATCCTGGCATCCCATATGGTCCCCCGTGCCTGCCAGGAGCAATTTCTGAGCATGGAGTCAGGAATAAACCCTGAGCACTGTTGGGTGTGATTCAAAAACCAAAAAAAAAGAAAAAAAGAAAAAAAGGAAAAAAGTATAGTCAAATTGAACAATTATATAGTTTTATATATTATAAATAAATTTAGATCTATTAGTTGCTCTTACCTTGTATATCTTTAGTCCATATTAGATTCAGAATGTTTGTAGATCTTTATCATTTCTACTATATGTGATAGTTGTTACCATAACAAATTATTTCTTGAAATTTACAAATTATATTATTTTATACATTGATAGAAATTAAAGAATTTGCACATTTTCTTTAAGAACAACTTTTTAAAATATTCTTCCTAATGTTTTTTGTTTGTTTGGGGGCTAACTAAATTGAGTGAGGGTCTTACTCTTTCCCTTAACTTTAGGAAATACAGGGAACCAAATACAATAGTAAAACATATACCTTGGTCAGCTCTGTGTAAGACAAGCACCTTTCTTCAAGTACTTCATTTCTCCAGAAGCGATTTTGCATCAGACAAAATGACTACGATTGATCTTGAGTCCTGTAAGAAAGAAATCATGTCTCCAGACCCAGGATGCTTTCATTGGGTTGTCTGGCTATTGAGGTATTTCCTGGTATGAACCCCAGAGGTCTGATTCTGGAACCGGACCTAGTCTTCGTACCTTGCGGCTTAATCCTGTCATTGCTGTCCTTATGATCTTGTAGCAAAATACTTATAGCAGAGTAGGGTTACAGAAGCACGATAGCAATTAAAAATAGGTAAAAGATTTTTTTTTCCCCCAGTCCATTTTTCACATCAGGTCTAAGTAATAGCACAGCAGGTATGATATTTTCCTTCTACGGAGGCAGGTTAGATTTTTGTCATCCCACATGTTCCCTCGAGACTGCCATGAGTGATTTCTTGTCACAGAGTCAGGAATAACCCCTGAGCACTTGCTGTGTGAGACTGAAAAACCATAATAAACAATGTCTGCTCAATGGCTTGATGGGGGATGTGGGAGGGAAATTGGGGACACTGATGTTGGGAAACATGCACTATGAAGAGTGGTGTGCATTGCATGACCAAACCTCAATCTTGAACAATTTTGTAACCATGGTGCTTAAATAACATAATTTAAAAGTCAGGGTAGGAAAAAATAAATGCATTTACCATTTATCCAGTAATCATGGATATAAATTCCACAGCTTCATGCATTTAAATTTTATTTCTCACAGTCTACCATTTCCGCTACCAGAAGGAATATAACTAAAATAAATGAACTAAACTTTGATTGCTCTAATATTATCTATATCCTTAATATTAACTATTATCTTTGATAATACACAATTTACTATGGTACCTGCAAGGTCAAATAACTCACAGAAAATGGCAAATAAAAATAGGTAGAAATAAAGAAAAGTCCCCAACAAGTTTGGAATATCTTTATTCGTTAATAAAATGGTACTTATAATGAAGGAGAACTACTTCTTTATTCCTGTTCATTAAAATTTATTAACAAATGTAAAAAATTATTTCTAGTTTGTATACAAGATAAGATTATTTTTCTTTTTGTTCATGAGAATAGACATATTTTTAAGTTTAGGAAAAGAGAAAATGAAATTTTCTGTTGGTAAACATGGAATATAAAATTCTTAAAAGTAATATCAAGAGTGTAAAAGAAATGAAGATAGAGTCAGATTGAGTAATCATTCAGTTGTCATAAAGTTAATTATAGAGGTGGAATAAAACTTCATTATATTGAAATTATCCAGGAAAAGAACTAATTCATCAACTTTGCCCTCCAGAGAATTTTTTTTATGTTGGTGAGTATCTGTTTTATATGGGAGTTTGTTATATTTTCATGAAGTTTCATACTAAGAATATCAGAAATCATTTTTAGAATGTGGCTTATTGTTTTTAAGGAAACTCAAAAATTAATGCTCACATTTCACAATAAGTATCGATTTATATTTGGAAGGAAGGGAGGGATGAATGGAAGGAAGGAGAGAAGAGAAAGGAAAAAAAGGAAAGAAGGAAAGGAAGGAAAAATGGAAGGACAGAAGGAAGGATGAAGGATAGAAGGGAGGAAGGAGGGAAGGGTGGAGGAAGGGAAGGCTGGTGGGAGGGGAAGAGGGAAGAGGGAAGGAAAGAGGAATGGAAGGAGGGAAGGAAGGAAGGATGGAGGGCAGGAGGAAAGAGGAAGAGAGGAAGGAGGGAATGAAGGAGGAAGGAAGGAGGGATTGAGGGAGGAAGGAGAAAAGAAAGAAGGGAAGGTTAAAGAAGGAAGGAGGGAGGAAGGAGGGAGAAAGGGAAGGAGGAAGGAAGAAAGAGAGGGAGGAAGGAAAGGAGGAAGGAAGGAGGGAAGAATAAAGGAAGGAAGAAGGAAGGAAGGTAGGAAAGGAGGAAGGAAGGAAGGAGAGAGAGATGGAGGGAGGAATGAGTGACAATATTTTTTCTAACAAACTGAAACCTATCACCAATCTGAATGTTTTATATTGCCAATTCCCAATAAATTATTATTCAAATAAAATAATGATAAATAATGAATTTATAAAAAGTGTAACTCTTGTTAATAAACCAAATTGTACTGTATCTTTGCTTGCTCTTATTATCTAGTGGTTAAGTGAAATCTGAATTTTCTGTTGCTCCCAACCATCACAAGAAAGTGTTGATTGAATATCACTATCTGAGAAATAATTTCAATTTTTAATACATTTTGTTTTCTCACTTTTATAAACTTGAAAAATACTAAGTCAAACTATCATGTCTAAATTTCTTAAATTAGCCACACATAAAATAAATTTTCATTGACATTAGAAGATTCAATTATACAGCTTAGAATTAATTTCTCCCTCCTGAAATTCTAATTTATTTTCTATTAACCACATCTTTCCCTGAGGATGCACAGTGTAAGTACATCACCATGAAAAACAAAGAATGCTGTTTACTCAAATATAAGGAGTCCCTCTGTGAAAAACAACTGCTTCTTTTATTTCTAAACTCCAATATTCAATTTTCATTTGTCATTATTAACTATCTATGCCAGTTCCTCTGTCTACTTAGTTAAATATTTGGCTGAGAAGAAAGATGCTTTATTAATTAATATTTATGGAAGTCATTTCTTTCCAATTTCAACACATATTCCTTGTATATTTCTGGAGTTATTTGTTAGTTATCATACAGATTTAAAAATATCAGACTGAGATTATGATAGTCTATACTGTACACAGAGATCTCAAATTTCTAGTTGTGATGTTAATATGTTCCAACATGTCATTTGGGAATATCCAAAAACAATGATTTGCCTCTTCTAGAATATGGTTTTTTATTGTTTTTTGGGGGGCCACACCTGGTGATGCTAAGAGGTTACTCCTGGCTATGTGCTCAGAAATCACTACTGGCTTGGGGGACCATATGGGACGCAGGGGATCAAACCTTAGTCCTTCCTAGGCTAGCACGGGTAAATGGGCAAAGCAGCCCCTTACTGCTCCATGTCACCACTCGGGCCCCTAGAATACTATTTTAAGTGGTTTACTACATGCTCACTTTTCAAATACTACACAGCAAATGTTCATGTATTTTTGAAATATGTATTTAATTAATATATATTTGAATATTAGTCAAATATTGATATATGGTTCTACTAAATTTTAATTTATTTCTTTTATTATCTGCCATACTTTGAGACCTGAGGATGCAGTGGATAAGTGATGACATAAATTTTGTGCTTTTTACTTATAGTAAATGATAAGAGCAAAACAAAATTTACTCCTTAGTTTTTCAATGGATTAGAAACAATATATACTGCTACTTAATACAAGTGTGCAGAATTTTATGTAGAAGAACAGATGTATATAATTGAGTGCATGGATTAAAAGTCAAAGTTAACTCAAATAGAACATTTGTAATTTTTGTAATTTGCTTTGTTGAATATCCAAGATAATTTTGCTGTGCTGGACTCAACTACTCAAGTTATTTTTAAAATGTTCAGGATTTATATGATCACATTTGGGAAAAAAAGAGTAGACAATAATGAATGGTTATTTAAGGGGCTAGAATAAAGTTCTAATTCTAAAGTAAATGTTGGCCTTTTCTATCTTGAACATCTGTCTTAATTGCTTATCTATATGTGCTTTTTTGGATTCTGGAGAAGTGAATGTTCTCTCCTGAATGTATGCTTTCTTTTGTTACTTGAGATCTGCCAAAGTTAGTTTTGTTTAATACAATTACCTTCCTTCTCTTAAAAAAATACAGTAAATGTAACTTCAAAATCAAGCAAGTAGGAAAATCTAAGATATATAAGTGGTCAGTTATGTTCTCTTTAAATATAGCATCATTCCACCAAGTTTTGTTAGTAATTTTCTTTGTGTAATTTTGATAGCCTAAGATACAGTTTTAACATTGGCCATAGAATAGGCAGTTTATATAGAAATTAAGTATATCAAGTGAGATGATTAACATATTTTTTCAAATTATTACATTTCCTTTCTGACTATAGCAATCTAATTCTTATAGGAAGAATGATGATATAATTGGTTGTCATGTCACTCTAGATAACTTTTAAAAATTGCTATATTATTATAAAGAGGAAACATGATTGATTTTGTCTTTTCCTATTTCATTATGATATACAGCACAATTTCTTAACCTACCTATTTTGGGTGTTTGATTTATTAATTATTACAATTGTTTTTGTAAACAGCTTTAAGCCAATAACTTTACCTTTATTTAGGGAAGTAGCTTACAATACTAATAATGTAAATATTTTAGAAATACCAAGCTGTTGTCCCACATCTATCATCAGAGTATCTGAGTCCCTCTATCACTGTCTATATTTATTTTACTATTATTATTCTGCTTAGAAAAGCCAGTTCTGATTATTATCATTGCTTATAATATATTCCATTCTATTTATTATACTGTGCACATAGATGAAATTGTTCAGTATTTACTCTATAACTTTTTTCTTTACTCATTTCACTTGCATCCATGTACCAGTACTGCTTTGTTCTTTTCTTTGATCTGAATAGCATTTTCATTGTATATTTTTATAATCACAGCTTCTTTATCCAGTCAACTGCTGATTTTTTGTTTGCTTGTTTGTGCTCGTGTCTGGTGGTGCTCAGGGCTTACTCCTGGGACCAATTCTTTATTCTTGAGTCTTTGGGTAGTTTCCAGGTGTTGAGGATTTAGTTCAGCTCTTAAATTCCTGTTTATTTTATTCTATATTCTCAAAATAGTTGTTAATATTTATTAGCATAATTTTAAACAGTCACTTCTATTTTTCTTTCTTTTGCAATATATAAAATGGATTATATTCCTAAAATTTTATTATTTTATATTTATTAAATCACTCATATTTTATTGGATTTTGTTTATCATGTCACATGTAGTGTATCTGAAAAGCACAAATGTTAATCAAAATTTAAATTGGGCCAGAGAGATGATATAGTAAGTAGAACATTCACATGGTAAATCTGGGTTTGATTTCCTGCAGTACATGGTATTCTGAACATTACTAGAAGCCAAGCATAAGTCTTGAGCACCAAGTATGACCCCAAACAAACAACTCCCCAATTATATGGTATAAACTAAAATTATTTTATACTTATTAAATAATTTATGGAACCAATAAAAACATGGCATAATTCTATAGTTCAAAGTATAACAATATAAACTCTCATTAAAATGATCTAATTATTAAGAACTAAAGTGAATAACAGCATTTTGTGATGCAAATGACAAATAAAATTATTCCCTTGATGGGGAACAAAAGAAAATACCTAAGATCTAAAAAGAGAGATGCTTTGGTTTCTTTTACTAAGGACAAAAGTAGCAAAAAGCATTGTGCAAATTTAAGCAACTTCCTTAATGCAGTGTATTAAGAAATTTACTTAGTGCAGAAAAACAGATCAATTCCTTCTGTTCATTACCATTTTGCAATGCATTCTTCATTCTGAAAATATCAAGGACTCACGAAAGTCTGTACTTCTGAAACAATTCATGAACTTCTGACTTGGTCATATTTGTGTTAAGACACACAGAAAGATAATTGATTTCTTAATGCACTGCTCTTGTTTGAAACAGTGCTTGGAATACGTCATTTTTATGGATGTTTGTTTTTACTTTTTTCTCCACCAATTCAAAACAAATGAAACTAAACTAAATGGAGGGGCTATGTTTTATTTTTTTCCTGAGAATATCATTAATAGCATACATATGAAAAACAGAGTTAAATGCTTATATAGAAAATAGCAGAAAAGAAAATATTTATTCAGATTATATTTGACTATCATGTAGGTACTTCTATTAATTCAAGTAATTCCTAATTTCATAGTGTTTTATTTTAATTTGGAGTTGGGAAAATAATTCCTTAAATTCAACTGGCATCCATTTCATCACTGACTAATAATTATATGTGCTATATATAAAAACTTCTCTTGTATATGGCAGTTATGCAGATGCAACGTTTAATATTAATTTATGATGATTTGTCATAGAAGTTGCTAAAAACCAACATTCTTGATAAACAAATAAACAAAATTACTAAATCAAAATAAGGATGTTACTCATATCAAGAAATATGCATAATTGGGTCTGAGCGATAGCAGAGTGATAGGGTGTTTGCTTTGCACGGGGCAGACCCAGAACAGACTTGGTTTCAATCCCAGACATACCATATGGTCACCCAAACTAAGAACAATTTCTGAGCATACAGCCAGAAGTAACCCCTGAATGTACCCAGCTGTGGCCCAAAAATCAAAACCAAAATAAAAAATGCATAATTGTTGAAGTAAATAAACTACAGCTCACATAAATGTATGGTTAATTAAATTTAGGATTAAAATTCAGCAGAAAGGGAAACCATGTAGAGATATATTTTACAACCACATTATATCATTAAGAGGTGCTAGCTATCTAATACTTTGAATTGGCAGTACTGGATGCACCAAAGTTTACCCAAAGGTACTGTGGAAGATGGTATGAAGTGCCAGAGATCAGGCGCAGGGATACCTGCTTACAAGAGTTTCAGTCTACTACTTTAAACTATCAACCATGTCTCTACTTTTGTAGGTATTTTTAATCTTAATGTTATCATTTGAGTATTTTGATCTTATTACCTATCACCATTTATATTTTACTTAAATGCTATAACTGTTTAAAATAGTAATCATTTTCACTTTTGACATAAATAATAAAAATATTTGTTCAGCAAAATTCAATAATCATTTCTTTTATTAATTTTGGATTTGTAATAATATTTCAAAAGCATTTCTTTAGAAATTCTGTTCTTTTTATATACCTGAAATCAAAATATTAAATAAAAGTGAATGCTGGAATATTGGGGAGGTTTCTTGTTTGTTGTTTTGGGGCCACACCTGTTGATGCTCAGGGGTTACTCCTGGCTATGCCCTCAAAAATGGCTGCTGGGTTGGGGAGCCATATGGGATACTGGAGGAAGGAACCACGATCCCTCATAGGATAGCACTTGCAAGGCAGATGCCTTAGCTCTAGCATCACTGCTCATGAGCCAAATGCTGGAATAATTGTTTAAAAATATCACCAGGAATATTTCTTAGTAGATTTTTTCTGAAATTTCAATAGAACTAGCTTATAAAAGTAATTATTGATTTTTCATTCTTAAAAATTATGTCAGTATCTCTAAGCTATCTATCTAAAAAGTCAGAAGAAGGAAAGGAACTGTTTCCTACAATAATATGAATGTCCAATTGTTATGATCCATTAGAGTTGCAAGAACATTTCCTGTTTTTCTTCCTCTTCTTTGCCTGTTCTTCCACAGCAGGAGACATGCCACACTGTTGGACTGTTGGAGTGGAAAAAGAAAATATGCTTTGTGACTTAAGTCTCTCTCTCTTCATCATTTAAATTCCTGCTGTGCATGAGAAGCAGATATATATTCTCATCTACATTCAGTCAATATTAAGGTTTAGACTTTGATCTTTGGTGGGTAGCTCTTGATTTTGTTTTGGGAGGTAGGCTCAATTGCAGCAATATTAACTAGTACTTTGATGAAACTCAAGAATACACCTTAATATATACTCAACAGGACACAAGAAAACCCTTTATCTCCAGTTGCTTGCATCCAATATACTGAATTTCTCTGAGTCACTTACATCATGTGCACAGTAGAATGGTAGGTGTATTTTCATTACTTAAGCTCTGGAGAGAATGCACTAAAACATTGCTGCTTGTTTTTTGGATCTATATGATAATATTGCTACAGGCATGTAGAAATGTTTAAAATAAAAATGAATTAAATCCTCTTAGTATACTGTAAATATACTTTTTGCAAATTCTAATACCTTTTGCAAATTTTATACTAAAGTATGTTGGAATTAATTTTCTTCATGATGTATTTAATTTAATTATTTGGAAAATAATTTTCATGATATAAGGAAAAGGATACGGTGGCTTCAATTCATAATGAATTTAAAAGAAGTTCACAAAACAGACAGCAATGTTTTCTAAACATTTGATTCATTTCTAAACTTTGATTCATATTACCCATAAAAAATATCAAATTAAACTCATGCAAAAATATGGCTTTACAAATGGAGATTTGTTTTTCATTTGCATCCATATATAAAATGATACATCTGACAGTTATAAATATTTTATAACTAGTTAAATATGTATTATATAACTTTATAATACATTATATATAGCATTTAAGTTTAATATAAATATATCAATCGCATTAATGTTCGATATATTTTCACATGAACAAACTACAACACAGATTTAATAATAGTCCTAAACTTAAGACTCCATGTTGACTATGGTAGCCAACTCCGAGAATAGCCTTAATGGAATACTGTCTTTTACTCTTCAAGTCTCCGTGTCTTTTCCAAAATTGTACATCAATTTACCTTAATACTAGTAAAGCAGTGATGATGTTCCACTTTTGAGACAAGATTATAAAAGATTTGTGACATGTGTCTTAATCTCCCTCTTTTATTTTTCCTTCCTAAAGCTCATCCTCGAGAATGTAGGCAGTTAAAACGATTCTCAGGTCTGATACTAGAAATTGTGAGGTAATAGTATTCTTTATTTTTTGTTGTTAAGTGTTGGGATAATTTCTTAGGTATCAATAAGCCTTTGCAAATATAGTAATAATGAATCAAAACACTCCAATATCATAACATATATGCTTACCCCTTTATTATGCTGTTTTCCATATATTAATTCACATGAAGATTTTTATTAATTGTCGTAATGACTAAATTCATGCACCATTTTACTGTACCACACAGTGCTAAATTTAAAACAAACAAACAAACAAAACACAACCTATGTCTGAGTGTACTTGTGTTTTGGGACAAGATTAGAATTCAGTTTGTAGACTGATATATAGTACAATTTCCCTCCATTATGAGAGGATAGTGCTAATTTAATCCTTAGAGAATATGGATAGAATAAAGATATAATGAATTATTTGCTTCATTTTCTTCATTAAACTCCCTTGAGTTTTCTTAAACTAGGATATCAGTCTTCCCCTCCCTTGACTTGAAATTCATACTATTGTTCTCTGTGGTTCTTGAACCTTCAGACCTGACCTATAATTTTATAAGTGATTTTCACAGGTATACATATTTGTATACAGCTAAGTTTGTGGGTTTTCTCTACCTATAACATTGTAGAAACTAATTCTACATGATATATACATAGTGTGGATAGATTTTATAAAGTGGTATAGAATAAATAAATATGTATGCAGTTATAGGTATATAGATATTCAACATAACTCCCACAATTTATATTTATTTAGATAATCCCACTACTTCTATAATTGGTGCAGATAAAAAACAAGTATGTATTTATTCAGTGGCATCAAATTATAAAGTATATTTGTTCAAATATATCCATTTCTTATGTAGAATATTTAGAAATGCAACATATAAAATTAAAAGAGGAAAAATTCTGGGTTACAAAGGAGATAAACCCTGTATTGTCATCTCAGATGTTTCTCACAACACCAATATTCTCCAATCTAGAATAGCTTTTGAAAGCTAATACCTTTTTTTATAAAAGTAAGAAAAAATAGGGCCAGAGCAAAGCTAGGGTGGGTACTAACCTCAACTGAGGCGGACCCAGGTTTAGTCCCTGACACCCCCATGTGGTTCCCTAAACCTCCCCAGGAGATTTCCCTGATTACAGAGCTAGGAATAATCGCTGAGCACAAGATGAGCCCCAAAACATTTTTATTTAACAAGATAAAAAAATAAAAGAAAAAAGTCATAATTCTGTTTTAAAATCTAAATAATTATATTTTATCCTGATAATATATGAAAATCAGTAATAGAATATATTTCTTGTATATCTGAGGGCCTGGGTTTGATCCTTAGTGCCAGAAACAAATAATAAGATTTAATTATTTCTTTTAGTTTCAAGTTATATAAAAATTGTTGGAGCCAACCAAAGGTTTTATCTCCACATTTCTAAAAGGTATTATTTCCACTAAGCAGTTAATCATAGATAATAACAAATATAAAAAATACTACCATATTTGACTGAATAAATATTGAAATTCAGAGTCACTCTTTATTTGACTCTAACAATAATTTTGGTGCAAATATATCTGTGCTTCGGGGACAAATAAAATAAAATATAATACATAGGTAACGTTTTTCTTATTTCTAGTAATCTTGTAAATTTCCAATAGATATTCAAAGCACTTAAAAACAGGAACAAATAGAAAATTCATGGAAACTGTTTCTAATTCATGATAAAATGTGCTGATCCTCATGAAAGAAGTGGGAAAATTAACATTTTTACAGTAAGGTGTCCCTGAAACTCTAATAAGCTATTTCTTATTTGTATTTCAAAATAACTATAATTCAAGATCATATGTCTTATTCTATTCTATCATTTTAGAATTTATTATCATTCCTTTCTGTCAGTAAGAATTAAAAGTTTGCATCACTATATAATTTTGTTTATAGAGTAAACATTTCTAAATATATGATTATAAATTACATGTTGTATTAATATAAATAAATTAATAAACTAATATAAATTAATATGTTATATTACATAGCAATTGGAACATGCATACATACATTACAAACTAAGATATATTGATCTATTTTGGGTGTTGTATATTATGCTTAATATAGATTATATTATAATTCTTAGAATTTCATTTATAATATATATCGTGGCATTTAGGGAATTTTTCTTTATTGTAAATTTTAAATAATAAAAATTTTCTAAAATATTTTGCAGTGTCAATAAAATATCCAATTCAAATGAATCAATTAGTCTTTAGAATTTATTTTAAAATCACCAGGACTTTTTCAGAAAACACTTTCAGTTATAATGAAAAATTACAAGGAAAAATTATTCTGAAAAATGACTCTAAGTACATGCTCCAACTTTTATGAAGCAGTCTTTTGAATATAGTTCAGCCCCTTGTTTGTAGAAAGATTGAAGAGGGTCTTAAGGATAACATACTAACGTTTTCTACAGACTTCATATAGAGGAAAAACTAGAGTGCAAATGTGAACACATTTCAAAGAATATTCTTCACACTGAAGAGTACTTCATTTTCTTGAGTATTAAAAGCATATTGCTTTTCTCTCCAAACTAAAAAATGGAGGACAAAATTATTGTCCAACATGAAAGCAACTATTTTATAGTTTCTTTATACAAAGAAGAAATGGATCCAGTCTTAAAGGCAAGGTTACAGTAAAAAAGAGAGGCATATAAATTAAAAATAATCCACAATTCTTTATTGGAAAAAATTCTGAAAATGGAAGAATACACTTACTGTAACTTTGAGAAGCTGTTTGAAATTTTCTAGATCAAAATTTATTTAATAATTACATGGTGGATGAAAATATTTCAGATCATATTTAAATATACACTATTATGATTGAATTGACAGATAACCTCTGCCATTAAAGAAGTAACATTCTATAGAAATGTTGCATTGGTGAAGGGGGGCAGTATTCTGTTTTTAATGAAACCCAACTACAAACATACTTGTAATCATGGTGCTTAAATAAAGATTTATTAAAATAAAGAAACATATTCCACAAACTGTATTCTTTACAAAGGTTTCAATATACAGTATCTATTATTTTCATGCCAGTTTTCCTTCTTCAAAAATGAATATCCTTTCCTCTTCGTCTTGAAAACTCAGGGTTTGCTTCTAGGCATACAATATCACCATATAAGTGAATTTCTGTATATAATCTAACATTATTAGGTTGAAAGTGATATTAAAGTGAGTATAGTGGCAAAATTTATAGAAGAAATTACTGAGCTGTCCCATGATATTTTAAACTACCTTTAAGAATTTTATGTTTCCTTATATTAAGTTCTGTCTTTTACTATATGAAGTTTCACTGAGAAATTCAATCCTTTTTCATATATAGCATTGAACCTCTATAACTTCATGTTGTCTTTACCAAGATAAACATACCACAGTTCTCTTTGCCCCTTAATGTTATTTGATTTTATCTTGCTTCTGTAGTCCATTTACTATTCTCTAAAAAGTCTGCTCGCTCAACAGAGTCACCACCACCTTAGCCATGGCAGCCCTCACTGGGGGGAGATGAGCACTTAATCAGGAATGAGCATCTGGCTTGCCTCAGCTGGGCCCACATTCTTCACTTGTGTCACGTCAGCAGATGTGGAACACTGCTCATCTGGAAAACACCACCTGACTAGTGAACTACAATTAATAGTCTTTTACTTTTCCTATTTTTCTGCACAAGGGCAATATCGCCTCTCTTATTCTTTATGCTTCTTTGTAAGTATCTTCTAACCCACCTTCAAAAAAAACAGCAGTCTCCCAGAAGTTGCTCATAGAGGATTTGATTTGTGACTCAGGGAATTTGCCCTCCACCTTCCTGATTCAACCTGATCATTCACTCCTGGAGTTGGTCACCAACTTGTCAGGCCTTGCATCCCATCAGCAAGAAAACAACTCCTCCAGAAAAAATAACAAAAAGTCTAAATTAAAGAGCCACCTGTGAAATAATAATTTTTCTGAGTTTATCCAATCGTTGTAACACTTAAAACTTTATGATATGATGCATGTGATTTATATTAATGATATGATCTCATAGGTCATTAATGCTCAGATAATTATTTAATTTTTATTTAATAGAACCATCACCATAAATAGATAATATTCATTATAATGAATAGCTCAAATTGTTTTGCTTTTTGGTTTCATTGATATATCTTTGGTTGTTTAATATTATAACATTTTCAGAAATTCTTGCTTCATTTGTCAATAAGCAAATAGTATGTATTCATCACTACATATTTCAAGAGATTACCACATCTAACTGAACCAAAACCCCTTTCTGTTTATTCTGATAACCTCATTTTGTTGTCAGTCTGGGTTTTAATTAAATTTTACTTGCTCATATTCTTTATTTTCTACTAGTTTTCTCGGACTAGGATGATAAAATTTGTCACAAAGAAAATGACACTTCCTCTTGTAGATCTTATTGTATAGCAATTTTTAAAATATTTGCATACATCATAATATTAAAAAGAAACATTTATTATTAGTTTTTCATAATGACATGATTAGGACACTGTGAAACTCAATGTCATATACTAAGTATCAACATGGGAAAAATAGCTATACCAAAGCAATACCAGAGGTTATTGAAGGAAAGGATGTAGGGTTAGGATAAACTGTGACTGCCAAGCAGTGTTTGATTTCCAAAAATACATTTAAGAATTTAAAGGTGCATTTTTATTGTTTAAATATAAATATTTTGAACTGAGAAAAATTTTATTAATGATAGTCAAGTAACATTAAGTTTTCCAACAATAAAATGTTAGCCAGGGGCCCGGGAGATAGCATGGAGGTAAGGTGTTTGCCTTTCATGCAAAAGGTCAT
>PVKC010031943.1:0-14830 GCA_004027635.1 Crocidura indochinensis | reverse complement strand
ATTTTAATTTCTGTATTATGTCAAGAATATGAATAATCATATAATAATTATAAATTGTCTTCATTTTTCCCAACCTATTATACAATTGTATTTATATATTTTTATTTTTTAATGATTTGCTATATTTTTAATGTTCATAGCAATATATTTTGTGTCTTTTTAAATTATATTTTCCAATTCTTGTATAAATTTAATCACTAAATATTATATTAGCCCAAACCCTTAAAATGCATGTGATTTGCAAAGCATTTTGAAATACAGAAATATTTCTAATTAACAGATCATTTACTAAAGGAATACTAGGAAGAAAAAATAACATTAATTATTTCCCTGAAATTTTTGCAATAAATAAAATATGCAGATTAGTACTATCTCAAACTCCTTGTCAAGTCATTCCTTTTATGTATGAATTTTGTTAGAATCACAAATGCTGATTCTCATGGTATTATTCAATATAATTTCTCAGAATTCTCATCCACTCCTTACGTTTTTAAACACTTTAAATTAGTGAATACTTTATTTCCTTATTCTGGGTTCACAATGTAATTTCCTGCTTTAGATTTTACCTAGAATGTCTCATTATCTTCCCAAAGTAAACTTTATAATTTCCAATATTACAAACTGATTTCTGGTGAATAAAACATTTTATAAATTTCATAATGCCCCCATACACATGTTTCATTTATTTTTTATTTTTTATTTTTATTTTTTGGTTTTTCGGGCCACACCCTTTTGATGCTCAGGGGTTACTCCTGGCTAAATGCTCAGAAATTGCCCCTGGCTTGGGGGGACCATATGGGATGTGGGGGGATCGAACCGCGGTCGTGATCTTTCCTTGGCTAGCTCTTGCAAGGCAGACACCTTGCCTCTAGTGCCACCTCGCCAGCCCCGTGTGTTTCTTAAAGATATTTTCATTATAATGTAATGAAATCTGTAATAGTGTCTCTTAAATATGTTTTGACATAAATTAAATAATAAATAATAAACATTGCAATTTGGATAATATTTGAAACAGTTTTACTTTCACTTTACATTTTTTACAGTTTTATATTTACTTTTCTGGTATATTTTCTGAATAATTTTTTGGGGGGTTGGTTTTGGGGCCACACCTGGTGGTACTCAGGGATTACTCCTTGCTCTGCACTTAGAAAATCACTCCTTGCAAGGTGGGGACTATATGGGATTGAAACCAAGTGAGTTCCAGGTCAGTCACATGCAGGACAAATACATTACCAGCTAACCCACTGTGCAATCACTCCAGACCTTTTTATTCTTTATTTTTTTAACTCAAACTTTTATTGGTTTTAATTTTTTGACTTCATTTTGATTTTTGAATTTTCATCTTTAAATAAATTTGGGACTACAAATAAATGATTTTTTAATTTATAAAAATTGTTCTTATAAATAGCTCAATAATAAAGTATAAAATTTGCCTAGCACTGGAAAAGATCTTCCTTTATAAACAATATCTTGTGATCATATAAATATCCTTATTTCACATATTTCCAATGCATATTTTAATATCCATTAACATTTCTCTGAAGTAATTCTATAGTGGTGATTGTCATATGACTAGTTTTTAATTTTCAAATTTTTTAATTAGGTTGGATTCTACAATAAGATTTTTTTATTCTGTACCTTCAATTTCATTTTTTATTTTCCATATCATCATATAAACTCTTTGAATAGACTCACGGGTATTATTTTTTAAGTATTATGATAAATACTTTAATTATTATAAATAAAATGATTATTTTATTGAGTTATTGTTCTAGGTTTGAAGCCTATTAGGTTACCTTCAATTGTATCTCAGTGTTATCAGCAGATTTTGAGCATGTCTTTAACTTCCCCCACTAAAATTTGTTTCAGATTCATCATAAACTTTTCCCTTCCCATCATAGAAAAGAGCATTTTCTATTAGAAACTCATTTATTTTAATAGACAATGGTATTTAAAAGCCAAATATGACCACAAATCGTGCTCATACTACCTGAAGTATCATTTATAAACCTTTCAACAGACAGAACTATATTATATATGTATTGTTATATGACTGTCTATATTTGTTTATCTTTCTATAAGATACAATCTATCTAAAAAATCATAAACCCATACTGACACTCTGTTTCTCATCTAACATTAAAGGATATTTGTTTCCTTTTCCTTTTTTTAATATATGACCTTTTTCTCCAACAATGAAGAATCTGGCTTTCATTATGAATAATATTTACATTTTTGTTCAATCTTATATACAAGTATAATTTCATAAGTGTTAACTTACATCTCTTGGAAAACATTTATAACAGAGCACTAGTTGCGGTTATTTTTAATATACCCAGTATATAATTCTGGAAGATTAAGCTATTTCATTCTTTTTAGTTTGTTTATTCACAATATATTTGATGTTGTTAGAATGCATCTTTTGGATTCTTTTTGGATTATTATTTTATTTTCACTGATTCAAATTATTTATTGTTTTGGAGCCACACCAGGTGATGCTCAAGGGTTGCTCCTGGCTATGCACTCAGAAATCGCTCCTGGCTTGGGGGACCATATGGGACATCTGATGATTGAACCACAGTCCTTCCTAGATCAGCACATGCAAGGCAAAAGCCCTACTGCTGCACCACTGCTCTGGCCTTGATTCAAATTATTATTATTATTATTATTATTATTGGTTTTGGGGGCCACTGAGCGGCAGTGCTCGGGGGTTACTCCTGGCTCTATGCTCAGAAATAATTTCTGGCAGGCTCAGGGACTATATGGGATCCCAGGATTCGAATCACCTTCCTTCTGCACGCAAGTTAAAACACCCTACCTCCTTGATATCTCTCTGGCCCCTCAAATTATTTTTTATATGTCAAATAGCATAGTTCTGAAAGGTAAAGTTAGGCAAATGTGCTGTAGTGTTTGAAGTAGTACAGATATCTGCCTCATGAGAAATTTATCAATTGGTATAGTTAAATGTTATTTTATTTTATTTTAATATAATATTTTTAGCCTCTTAAGCGGTACATTCACATTTGTATCACACAATCTCAAAAACTTTGGAGTCAACTTAACCAAAGAGGTGAAAGACCTATACAAAATAAACTACAAAACCCTGTTTTAAGAAATAAAAGAGGACACTGGGAAATGGAGACACATAACCTGCTCATGGACTAGGAGGATTAACATCATTAAAATGGTAATATGCCCCAAAGCATTGTGCTGATTTCATGCAATCCCTCTAAGAATACCCATTCTTCAAAGAGTTGGATCAAACACTCCTAAAATCATTTGGAACAATAAACACCTGCAAATAGCTAGAGCAACTCTTGGGAAAAGAAATATGGAAGGCATCACTTTCCCCAACTTTAAGTTTCATTATAAAGCTATCGTCATTAAAACAGCACGATATTGGAATAAATATAGACCCACAGATGAGTGGGATAGACTTGAGTATTCAGAGAATGGCCCCCAGACATACAATCAATTATTTTTTGAAAAATGGGCAATAAATGTAAAATGGAACAAGGAAAGCCCCTTCAATAAATGTTGAGACAATTGGTCATCCACTTGCAAAAAAGCAAACTCATACCTCCATCTAACACCATGCACAAAGGACAAATCCAAATGGATTAAAGAAGTTGATATCAGAGCCAGAACTATAAGGTATATAGAAAACACTCCATGACATTGGGACTAAAGTCATCTTTAAGGAGCTAACAGCACTCTCCAAAGAAGTGGAAGCAGAGATAAACAACTTGGACTATATTAAGCTGAGAAGCTTCTGCGTCTCAAAGGAAAAATTGCCTCGGATACAAAATATACCACAGAATGTGAGAAACTATTCACCCAATATTCATCAGATAAGGGGCTAATATTGAAGATATACAAGATACTGACAGAGCTTAACAAGAAAAAAACATCTAACCCTATAAAAATGGGGAGAAGAAATGAACAGAAAAATTCTCAAAGAATAAATACAAATGGACAAAAGACACATGAAAAAATGTTCCACATCAAAATCATCAAGGAGATGCAAATCAAAACAACAATGAGGTACCATCTCACACCACAGACTGGCACACATAACAAAAAATAAGAACAATCAGTGCTGAGGGGATGTGGAGATAAAGGAACTCTCACTCACTGCTGGTGAGAATGCAACTTTTATGGGAAACAATATGGAGAATCCTCAAAAATCTGGAAATTTTACTCCCATATGATTCAGCTATATCACTTCTGGGGATATACTTTAAGAACGTACAACTAGAATTCAAAAATGCCTTCTTCAGGCCTATATTTATTGCAGCTCTGTTTTCAATACCCAGACTCTGGAAACAACCAAGATGCTCTTCAACAGATGAATGACTAACAGAACTATGGTACCCAATGGGATATTATGCAGCCAACAGGAGAGATGAAGTTATGATATTTTTATATACATGTATGTACATGAAAACTATTATGCTGAGTGAAATAAGTCAGAGGGAGAGAGATTAACCTAGAATAGTCTCACTCATCTATGGGTTTTAAGAAAAACAAAAGACATTCTTGTAATAATGTTCAGAGACAAAAGAGGTAAGGGCTAGAAGGACTGTCTCATATAAGTGATATCATTCTGTGTTTGTCCTTTTTCTGCCTTATTTCATTTAACATAATATTTTCTAGTTCCATCCATGTTGCTGCAAGTTGCATGATAGTATTATTTCTTACTGCTTTGTAGTACTTCATTTTGTATGTATACCACATCTTTATGATCCACTCATGTTTACATCTAGGTTGAGTCCAAGTCTTGGCTATTGGTCTGAGTGCTACAATAAATACTGGTGCTCATACATACTTCTGGATGAGTGTCTTTATATCCTGGAGATAGATACTCAAGAGTGGGGTTTCTGGGTCCTAGAGCAGCTCAGTTATGAATTTACTGAGAGCCCTCCATACTGTTTCCATAGGGGTTGGGCCAGGCAGTATTCCTGGATGAGAGTTCCTTTTTCACTGCATCCCTTCAGCAGAGATTGGTCCCATTATAATTATTATTATTATTTTAATTAAAAAATATTTATTGCATAAACGCAGTCCCCTACTACCACAAATTATGCAGTCGAGTTTCCCACTTTTGAGGATATCACAGGGGTCAGCACACCCAGAGTGCAATGGGTGAGCCTCGCCTTGGTGAAAACCACCTTCGTGATCATGGATGGTATCTCCCCTGCCAGGTAAGTATGGTCCTATTATTTATTATTTGTTTCATCTTCACTGGTGTAAGATGATACCGTATGGTTGTTGTTTCCCTAATAATGAATTATGGTGAACATATTTTCATGCATCTGTTGGCTATCTATTGGTCTTCCTCAGAAAAGTGTCCATTCATTGCTTCTCAACCAATACATTTTACTATTTATTTTAGGTTTTATGGAGCTAACCTTTATGAGTGCTTTTATATCCTAGACATCAAATGTTTATCTGATATGTTGAGTACAAAAATTTTTCCCATAAGTAGCTGTCTTTTAGTTTTTGCCCATGTTTATTTTGCCATGAAGAAACTTTTTAGTTTGATGTAGTCCCATTTGTTTAGGTTTGATGCTATGTAGCTCTTACCAATTGGCATTCTATAATCCAAAACATTTATGAGGTATAATTTTGGAGTGTTGTGCCTGTTTTTCTCAATGAACTTTATAGCTTTGGGTCTGATTTCAAGGTCTTGAATCCATTTTGAGTTAATTTTTTTGTGTGTAAAGTGTGAGGTATGGTGTTCCAACACCATTTGTTGAAGAAACAGTCTTTGTTTCATTTCTAATTATTGTCTCCCTTGTCACATATTAGTTGACCATATATTTGAGGGTATGTCGTTGGATATTCTTTTCTGATCCATTGGTCTGAGACTCTGTCTTTGTTTCATTACCATGCTGTTTTGATCACTATGGCTTCATATTAGTAGCTTCAGGTTAGGTAAAGAAATGCCACCCAGTTTCTTGTCTTTCAATATTTATTTGACTAACCTAAGTGTTTTGTGGTTCCACACGAACTTCATCACTGATTATTTTAAATCCTTAAAAAATTATGTCCGAGGGGTTGGAGCAATAGTTCTGAGGTAGGGCATTTGCCTTGCATGCAGTTGACCCAGGATGGACCTCCGAGCCAGGAGCTATTTCTGAGTGTAGAGTCAGGAGTAACCCCTGACTGCCACCAGGTGTGGTCCAAAAACCAAAAAAAGAAAAAAGAAAAAAAAAGATGTCTCAATTTGTTTGGATAGGGATTGCATTGAATCTACATAGTTGTTTACATAGATGGTCATTTTGAGAATGCTGATTCTTCCTACCCCTGAGCATTGAATGTTCTTTCAATTTCTTAGGTCCTTTTCAATTTCTTTCTGAAGCACTTTGAATTTTAATGGTATAGGCTTTTCACCTCTCCTGTTAGGTTGATTCCTAGGTGCTTGATATTTTTAGATACTATTTTAAATGAGATGGATTTACTTATCTCTTTCTCTTCTGCTTCATTATTTTTTTTTTTTTGTGGTTTTTGGGTCACACCCGGCAGTGCTCAGGGGTTACTCCTGGCTCCATGCTCAGAAATTGCTCCTGGCAGGCACAGGGGACCATATGGGGCACCGGGATTCGAACCGATGACCTTTTGCATGAAAGGCAAACACCTTACCTCCATGCTATCTCCCGGGCCCCTAAAGTTTTGTTGTTTTTCTGTTTGTTTGTTTGTTTGTTTGTTTGTTTGTTTGAGCCAAGCCCAGCCATGCTCCAGGCTTACTCTCAGTTGTGCTGTCAGGAATTATTTCGGGCAGTACTTGGAGGACCATATGGGATGCCTGGGATCGAACTCAGGTTGGCTGCATGCAAGGCAAACATCCTGCCCACTGTACTATGGCTCCAGCCTGCTGCTTCATTATTTGTATAGAAGAATGTTACTGTCTTTTGGTTCTTGACTTTGTAACTGGTCACTTTACTGTATTGGTTTATTTTTCTAGGAGCTTTTCTTTGGACTCTAGGATTTTCGATGTATATCATTATATTATCTGAGAATAGAAATAGTTTGACTTCCCCTTTTCCTATTGGATTCCTTTGATTCCATTCTCTTGTCTGATTCCTATTAAGAGGCCTTCTAAATCTATATTACATTAAGAGTGGAGGCAGTAGACAACCTTGCCCAGTACTTGACATTAGTAGATATGCTTTCAGGTTTTCACCATTAAGGATAAAGTTAGCTCTTTATAGATGGCTGTAACTATCTTGAGGAAGGTTCCATCCAACCCTAGTAAAATTTATGTAATGGATTATGAGAACAGTTTTAATAATATATATAATCTGTATGCAATAAATATAACTTCATAAGAGAAAGTAGTGAAAGCCAGGGCATTGAAAGTTGATGCCAATTGGAAACGTAATATAAGTATATCTAAAAAAAATGGGGTAATAAAAGTAGAGAAATGAGAAATGTGTTAGGAGGATAGATAAAGTTGAGTATTGGTGACCTTGGATAATAAAATGAAGTATGTGATGACAACAATGAAGATTTGGTTATCTGCATTATGATCATTGTAGTAATGTAGAAACAAGTGATGTAGTCAAGAGCAAAGAAAAAAATTCAGTTAGGGCATTTTAGAAGTGTCCAGTTTCAAAATAGCGTAATTGTATAGTGATTTGAAGATGACTGATATAGATTCTATAATAGAAAATAGCACTTAATAAAAATATTAGCTAGGTTAGATCAAAGCCTTTTTGCAAACTAACTTTTTGGTTTTATTTAGTTGAAAAATTGCCTTTATGAAGGATGCTCTAAGAAAATTGAGTGTGACCATGTGAGAATTTAAAAAACTAGAAATGCATCAACATAGCAATGAATTTTTTAGTTCCTTTAATGGATACCTAAAGATTTTGGCTACCCATTTTTCCCCCATTATCCTGTGTACTGGATAACTTGAGCCTCTTCTTTTTCTTCTGTTCCGTTTTCATCGTTGATTGTTGATCCCCAGTTCTGACTAATTATTTTTAGTTACCTGATTCTACATGTACTAACTTTTCAAGTATAGTAGTTTAAGCCTCAAAGTAGGAGAAAAATAAAGACGATGGGGATTATGCAATGATATATTAATGAGTGAACTCAAGATTATTTTAGCTAGAATTGTATTAGCTAGTTAAAAAAGTTGATAAATTCAAAGGAACACAAGAACATATTTTTAGTCAGAGATATTTGTTTAGTTTACTTCAATTACTATTAACTGGCAAGTGATATTTTCCTACTGTTTTGAAAATGTGCAAGCATCTAACATTTATGTTTATCCCCACTAGGGGACAGTGTGATGCCATTACATATTTTCCTTCCATATAAGCAAAATGTATCAAAGGAAAAAATGTAACCTTAATATTATTTTTTACTTAACATCATCTTGTAAAAATTACATACCTATAAAATCTTAACACATGGTTACTTATGTTGCATATAGTATGAATGGAAAGACAGGAATACATAAGTACACATGGGTATATATATGTATATATGTATAATATATATGTAAGAAAGTATAGTTTTATTTGTTATTTGACATTTTGGAGCATTTAGATAAATTTTGTCGACATTCTGGGAGAGTATTAATATTATAATATAAGCATTCTAATTTTCAGAGTTGATTTTTAATTCATACTATTGAATGAAGCTTTTAGCATGGAATGTACTGAGACAATAAAATCTGCTCTTCAAAAGGAGTATGTAGTTTCTTGAACTATCTAAAACCTACACTCATAGCTTTCTAAAGCCTATACTTTATAGCTTTTCTTTTAATAGAATACATTGTATTTTTAGGAATGATATGTATGGTGGACGGCAGTCTTTTAAAATTTTACTTTTATGCTGTTAGAATTTATACAACAATGACATCATGCACTTCCTGTTATTCTTTGAGACAGCATACCACACACATTATTTAGTTATCTTTAATCGAATACTGATATTTCTGTATCACAAGGATGAAATTTAATCTCTTTCAATATGACTTTTAAAATACTTTTTTTTTGAGTTCTTAGTTGAGAGTAATTAGTCAAAAATTTTTCTTTGTAAAAATTGAAAGGGCAATTAGTAATTAGGGGTTTTGAAGACATAGTTATTACAATAATGGACATTTTTTCACTTGCAGGCTACAACTTATTGTTAACTTTTTAATTTGCAAGTCTCATTTATCCAATTTTGTATTCATTGTGTTCTTTGACTGAAAGTTCAAAGTTCAGGTATCAGCAAGGGAACTTCTGAGGGTGATTGTCCTTCTACCTTGTCCTTTTTCTTTGCGTCTTTGTTTTCATAATTAAAAATAAAAAATAAAAATAAAAAATTAATTTATAAGAAAAAGAAAAATACCTTGACAATTCTCATGGTTTGGTGATCTCAGTGATTTTACTGGAATGGTTGGGAATTGGAATGGTTGGAAAGGATAAAAATTGATTTTGATTACAAGGTAAAAATTAAAACTGTTCCTGAAGTTTGAAGGTGACCTTAGAAGCAAAGTATTCCAGTGATCCAGGACAAAGTTATGTTAGCAGTAATACTTTTAAGTATGTCATTCAAAAAATAATTAACAAGGTGGAAATTTGTGCAAGACATAGGAACATCAAAGTAAGACATTAGGGAAGATGCCCACCTTCGAGGTGATATCCTTCTTATAATAGCACTATTTGTCATACAAATGTTATAAAGATAATACCTATATCCATATTTGTTCTTACTTTACATTATAATACTAATCATATTTTAACTGCTAGAAGTAACTAGAAGTAAAATTTTATAGACTATTATTTAAAAGACTGAAGCACAACTTATGTGATTGCATGTACAAATTTGCTTGATCCTTACTTTAAAAACAATGCTCCAATGGTTTGGAATTTTGGGGTTTTCTTACCAGTTCTTTTTGTTTTGTTTTGCTTTTGCATTGAGGACACACCCAGTGAATCTCAGGGGTTTCTCCTGGCTATGTGCTCAGAAATCGCTCCTGGATTGGGGAACCATATGGGACTCGGATCAAACACCAATTCATCCTGTGTCAACTGCGTGCAAGGCAAATGCCATACTGCTGTGCTATTGCTCTGGCCCCACCAGTACTTATTTTTTACAGTCTGTTTTTGGAAAATGCTCAGAAACAATGTGAAGGAAATGTCATACATAATTTATGAAATGTTCACTTTATGATGAGCCAAAGTTGGTTAAAATAAAGATACATCAGTGTTTTGCAAGGTTATTTTCAGTAAATATTTTGGGTTTATAAAAAATCTCTAAAAAATCATTTCTAATTTACTTAGAAAATAAATTCCATGTGAATGGCAATAATTTAAGTTTAGTAGACAGTCAATCTTAACAACAGTGAACCTTCAAACTAGTTTCTTCAACTCTTGGAGAGGTATCTTCTTTCAAAGATAAAATATTTTAATATGAAGATTTATTTTTTCTAAGTAAGAATTTTTTTTATCTTTTCAGGATGAACAGAACCTACAGGAAACTTTACAGCAAGGTGCTACCATTATTACTGCCTTAATCAAAGAAAGAAATTCTGGATTAATTGGTCAGCTACTGATAGCATGAAGGAAACAGAGAGAACTACCTGCTGGGCTTTAGAAATGTTTACTTAAGTATTTTTTGTACTGGTTCTCATGTAGCATTAAAATATTTAAATTGTTTTAAGACTCATCATTTGTAACTACTCATCATAAGTAACTACTTAGCTTTGAATTATCAATATGGATGTAATAAAAATAAATATTTTTGCTCTTTATCAAATATAAATCATCTAAATCAGAAAATAGTAAGTGGAAATAATAACCTTTGCATAAGACATTTTCACAAAGTCTTGATAGGTCAACTAGAACTAATTTTGAGTGAGGTAAACCTTCAAGGAAGGTTTCAAATATTATTTCTATGTTAATAAATCATGCTAGTGAAATGAATATTATTCATACTCATTCTATTTTTCTTTTTATTTTTTTTTGGGGGGGGCACACCTGGTAATACTCAGGGATTACTCCTGGCTATGTGCTCATAAATGCCTTGGGGGACCATATGGGATGCTGGGGGATCGAACCATGGTCTGTTGTAGGTTAACACAGGCAAGGCAAACGCCCTACCACTGCACCACCGCTCCAGCCCCACATACTCATTCTTATTCTTGATTTTTCCTCTTTCCATTTCATGTTTTGACATATATTTTAATATTCCATGCCTTAAAAAATTAGAGATAATTCTTAGAAACTAATTCTGAACTCAAAGAATTTTAAAAAGAAGTATGATCTGCTTTTCTACCATTTTAATTTGTGTATTCTACTTAGTTTATTAAATATAATATTGAGCTATACTGTTTTAAAACATGATAGGCTTTTGGTTTTTAAAGAATAATTGAGACCTGTAGAGATACCACAGCAGCACAGTGACAGGACATGTTTGCCTTGTATGTGACTGACCCAGGATGGATGGTGGTTTGATTCCAGGCATCCCATATGGCCTGCCAGGAGCTATTTCAGAGCATAGAGCCAAGAGTAACTCCTGAAAGCCACCAAATGTGACTGATTTTTAAAAAAGAAAAATAAATAAAAAATAATACTTGAAAGCTTATTAGAGGTAAAATTATTTTGACCAAACCTTACTTAGTACCGAAAAGGTAATAAGTACATTGTGCATCAAAATCTAGGTTACTTATATCTTCCTATATATTGACTTTAAAATAGTTTTTTTGCAATGTTCACTGAAAGATTCATCTTAAATATAATTTTCCTTATGTTATAGTATATCTAATGGCTATCTGCATCAAGCCATTAGAGATTCTTTTTATTCTACATATATTTATTTTATAGCAATATATTATTATATCAAATTATGCAAGTTATTAGACATCATATCAAAATCACAAATTGTATAAAATATTTTGGTTAAAGATAGATTATTAATTACCTAACTTGTCAAACTAGTTCTTAATTAGTTGAATGATTTCCCCTATATTTATCAATTATTATTTCTCTAACTATAGGATTATGAGAATTTATATCTTACATTTAAGTAATATAGGGTAGAATATCATGAGCATGAAGTAATTATTACAGTTTATTGTAATAAATTATATATGCTACTTAGCTATAGTTTGATATAAATACCTGGATACTCCCTCTTTTTTATTTCTCTAAAGATACTAAGAAATACAAAACTATTTAATTAAAGATGATGAAGGTGACTTTTGTGTATTTCATTAGAATGTCTGTGTTAGGTGAGCTGACTATGTTTAAAATTTTATATAGTCCACCTATTAATTTAGACGATATTTAAAGGAGTTGAAAGAGATAATATAAACAACATGGGTGATGTAATAAATATTTTAAAGGACAAAGAATGACTGAGTACAAGATAAAGAAGTGCTATTTTTAGTGGCACAGAAAAATCACGATATATGTGTGTATAGCCCAAATTATCTTTGATTTTTTGCTTGACAATGGATTGTTTTATCAATATAACTTTATTCTAGGTTGGATATATGCCATCATAGATCATCTAGCATAATTTTATAACTGAAAAAACATTTATATGAGGCTATTAAATAATATATTATATCTAAAATCACTAACAGAATTATAGCATTTTTATAATATACAAGATAATGTTTACCATTAAAATAATAATGTAATAAGAAACGTTTTAAGCTAATCTTCTTGTATATAAATAAAAATTGCTGACAAAGGACTTTGAGCAGAGACACTAAAAATATGAGATCTAAATAGCAACCACTAAATTTTGGAATGTGCTTACGGTGAAAAGTGAGTGGGTAGAGGTAAGTGAAGAAGTTAGAGAATGGAAAGACAGGAGGAAGGAAGTTGTCATTGGTGATGGAAATATTATATGCCTAAAACTCAACTTTCAATAAATTTGTAAATTATGATTCATTAATTAAATAAAAATTAGTTTAAATAAAAAAAAGAAATGAGAAAAATACAAAAATGTCAAAACTGAATAATTTGGCAGGTGAAATGAAAAAGACATTGTGAGGACTCATCAGCAAAATAACAGCTATTGAGGACTGAAGCTGTGAGCTCAAAGTGCAGAAAAGATTTAGACAAAAACAGATGATGTGGAAAAAGTGTAACAATAAATCAACAGATTGTAAAAGAATATTGGGATTAGAAAAGCAACATAAGAACAATTGGGGTCATAGAGAGCAAAGAAGAAAATTCCTACAAAGAAGTAAGAGTCAAAAACATCATTGCTGAGAAGTTATCAAAGCTTGAGAATGCATACTCCCACATCCTGGATACCCAAAGCTACCAGCTAAACGAGTCCCAAATAAAAACATCCTTGGGCGCTTACTAATCACAGTGATAAAAAGCAAAGAGAGAGATAGAATACTGAAAGAAGCAAGATCAAAAAAGGAAATTACATAAAAAGAATCATCTAGAAAAAAAATTATCAAAGGAAACTACCTGGGTCTGAAGATAGTGGTAAAATATAGTGAAAAAACATAGTGCAGTGAATATCTCACAAGGAATACTGTAACCAGCCAGACTCTTATTCAGGCTTGAGGAAGGGTACATAACTTCACAGGTAAACAACATCTCAGAAACTTCATATACTTAAAAACACTTTTAAGAGAAGTAAATGCAGCCACTTTAAGACAAGAACGACGCTACAAACATACTAAACTTCTTTAGAAAGAGAGCAGAAAACTCCTTTCCATTATCTCTCAATGTTAATGGACTAATTGCACCAATTAAGAGACACAGAGTGTCAGGGTGGATTGAAAAATTAAGCATAACATTCTGCTGCCAGCAAGAAGCATGTTTCAAAATGTAACTTATGGCAAGTTCCAGTGAGAGTTTCATATGTGAGTTCCCAAATCAAGCCTTTATAACAAAGTCTTGTGATCTGGAAGAGTCCATTTCTTAGATTTTAATTGGTCCTTTACTCTGAAATAAGGTAATTACTATCAGTGATGGTTTGTCAAGAACTGAGTGACATTGAAACTCTCCGTCATAAAGCCAGTGGCTTGAGTAGCACTGTGATTTAAGATAGAAATAACACAATAAGGATAAATTAAATTGCACATGGAAAAGGTAGATCAGAATGACACCATGCAGGCTCTTAACAACCCCAACACTCCTTTGGATACATTAGTGTCTTGAATAGTCAGGACACCAAAAGAAATCTTCCATCAGAATATTGGGTTTTAGGTAAACTTCATTATTATTTTTCTGTTTCCATGGAAACCCAAGTTGAAGGAGTGAGCAAATTGATAGATGATTTTTGTTTCTTTGTTTCATAGATGAAAATATTTTTATCATTTTTTTCATATTTCACTCTTATTTTTTGGAAAGGTTAACTAGCAAGTATTTGCTCTATTCTTTCCCCAAATCGAGCATGTCTTTCTAATATTTTCCTGCTAGCTAAACCTTTTTGCTACTTTCAGTGATATTTTTATGATATAATAACCTTATTGGAGATTAACACCATACTTATATTTAATTCAAAAGAAAAAAGGTGATTAAAATAATTTATGTTTTTTGAGGAAATTAGAAGAAAAGAACTGCATCTGAAAATGCAGACTGTGATCATATGAAAGCGGGAATTGTTTGGGGTACATATCTTTCTTAAAAACTTGTATTATATAAGTAGAAACACAAAAGTGCATCAACTATATCTATTTTCAAAATATGCATCTGTATGATATATAGATAAATTAAGAAACCATAGAGAAACATTAAAAACAAAAAGATCATTAAAAATTCTGTCTCTTTTATTTCATTTTTTACAACTGCTCTTCTCAAAATTTTTCTTCTTCCTCATTAGGGACCTCCTTGTTTTAACCAGTCTCTGCTAT
>PVKC010031942.1:0-14391 GCA_004027635.1 Crocidura indochinensis | reverse complement strand
TCAATGTCAGATTGTCTGTAAGGCACCTTCTCTTATTTTGGAGCTGCTCTTTCCCTCTGGAAACATTGACCTGAGGTGAAAATTTCTCTTCTGAGTCAAAAGGAGCCCAAAGCTGTTTCTGCCTAATAATATTTACTGGTTGGGTAGGTGAAACCCAGCTAGATTGGTTCAAACCCCCCCTCCTCTTATCCTGGTGCTTCTCTTTTCCTTGGGGCACAATAGCCTGAAGTGAAAATGACTCTTCTAAATCAAAGTGAAGACCATTTGTGGTTTTTCTGTCTGTTTTAGTTTCTTGGGTTAATTCTACTCTTTAAAATTAAATACTATAATGTTTTTAGAGATAGTAATTTATAAGACTTCCACTAATGACAACAGATTTGGACAGATAAGTGCCTTTACAATATAATTTCTTATTTTGACATATATCTATTATGTATATGCACATTTATATTTTTCTCTGAATAAAGCTGCAATCAAGTGAATTATTACTTATTGATATTGTATAACCAGAAGTACTTTTTGTGTCATTTGATAATTTCATATTTTAATTTACATTATTTTTCATCAATAAATGTGGCATATTTATTGATATTTTTTTCCTCATGTGGCATACATGAGGGAATGGGGTTGGAGTATGTGGAGGTTAGAGAGAAACATGTAAATAGCGATGAGTGTGTTCTATTATGTTCATGAAAAACAACTTTTTAACAGTATTGTAAATTAATAATATAAGAAAAATGTTTACTCAATTCTATTTAAAAACACTACTTGAGAATCTTATGGTTCTGATTTTTATTTTTAATTTAATTAATTGTTATTTATAGTTATTGCTACTCAAGTTTTAGAAATAAATTTTTTCAGCACCATTCATCAGTATCAACGTCATTCCACCAATGTTGCAGAGTTCATATTATGTCACCCCCACCAACCCTAGCCTGCCATCATAACAGGCCATTTTAAATTTTGGTAACGTTTGGGTCACATGATTATATTGTTGCTAATTCTAGCTTTGATCTTTATTTATGTACTTCCTTAAGAAAACCAATATACCCGAATCCAGTGTCACCTGTCGTTTCATATTTGTCTTTCTCCTTTTCTGCTCAATTCTTTTGTATCTTACTATCTTATCTATAAAGTGTTCTTGAAAATCACCCTTTAACCCATTGCATTTCTTCATATAATTATTCTAAATATTATATGTAAGTCATATAATCCTATATTTATACTTTTCTGGATTACATCATTTAACATTATATCTTCCTGCTCCATCCATGTTGCAGCAAATTGCATTATTTTGTTATTCCTTATAGCTATGTAATATCCTATTGTGTATATACACCACATCATCATATACTCATTTGTTGTTGGACATTAGTTGATTCCAAATCTTAGCTACTTTACTGTGATGAAGAGGATTCTGCATACATCCTTTCAGATGAATGAGTTTTGCTTTCATGAAGATAGATACGCAAATATGGGATTACTTGGTCATAACCCTCCATTCTTTTTTCTCTACAGGGGTTGAACCAGGCATCATTCCCTCTGGCAGTGCATGATAGTTCCATTTCTAACCATAAAAATGAGGTTGGGTATCTATGCCATAAAAACTTTAAATTTTACCATGATTTTAAGAACTTAAAAATGGTAAAAAAATATTCCATATTCATAGATCAGAATAAATGTTATTAAATTAACCATCCTACATAAACTATATATCCAATATTTTTATTTTTTATTTTAGTAATTTAGTTTTTAATTAAATGAGTTATTCTGTTGAATCACTGTGAGATACAAAGTTTCTGATGATTAAGTTTCAGTCAGAACAATGTCTACAACCCATTCCTTCATCAATTCATATTTAGGACCACTAATGTTTCTTAATGCTTTCTTTCTTACTCTCCCCTGCTTACTTCTGTGGAAGACATTTTTTCTTCTCTCTCACTTTCTTCTTTTTTCCTTTCAGACACTATGGTTTGAAATATTGTTGCTGAAGGGTTATGATGCATATCACTTTATCACCTTTCAGCAACTATTTCTTGTCCATCCTAATCATTTCCAATGCAAATTTTATCCAAATTCAGATGACATTCTTCAAGGAATTAGAAATATCAATAAAAAAGTTTGCATGGAGCCAGGAGTAACCCCTGAGCACTGCCGGGTGTGACCTCCCCCCCAAAAAAAAGTTTGCATGGATTCACAAACAAAAACATGTAAAATACAGGTCCTCAGATCAATGAAATGCACTTGAATATTCTGAGACTGACACTCAGGTAGATGACACAATAATCTTTGATAATGGAGAAGTATATAAAATGAAGGAAGGAAATTTTCTTTAGCAATGAAGTTGAGAAAATTGGTCAACTACAAGGATAAAAGTGAACTCAGACCTCTCTTTAATTCTAGGCATAAGGTCAAATAAAATGGATTAAAGACCTTGATTTCAGCCCTGAAACCATAAAGTACATAGAGGAAAATGTAGATAGAACATAAAATAGCATTGAAGCTAAAGGCATCTTTGAGGATAAAATATGTCTGGTCAAATAAACAAAGGAAAAATAAACAAATGGAATTACATTAAACTAAAAGGCTTTTGCACCTCAAAGGAGGTGATGACTAGGATACAAAGATACTCACCAAATGGGAAAAGCTATTCACCCAATACCCATCTGATATGGGATTAATATCCAAGGTATACAAAGCACTGGTGGAACTTAGCAAAAAAGATTCACCCCTCCAAACTCTAGGGAGAATCAATGAGCAGGCATTTCTTCAAAGAAGATATTCAGATATTGAAAATTAAAAATGGACATTAAAATGCCTCATTATTTATCATCAGGAAGATGCAAATCAAAACTGCAATGAGATACAATCTCACAATATAGAAAAATACACACTCAAATAAAAAAAGAAAAGAAAAGAAAAAACAGGCTGGAATGATGTGGGAATAAAGGGCCTCTTACTCATTGCTGGTGGGAGTGCCAATGGGTCCAGTATTTTTGGAAACAATATGGATATTCCTAAAAAAAAAAAAGAACCTAGAAATTGGGCCTCTATATGACCCAGCAATACCACTTCTAGGAATACCTTAGGAGTCCAAAAACAAAATATAGGAAACCCTCTAAATTTCTTTGCAAAACTATTTACAATAGATAGAAATTGGAAACATACAAGTGCCCAAGAACAGATAAGTGTCTATAGAAACTATAATACATTTATACAATGGAATACTATGCAGCTGTTAGGAATAAGAAGTCATGAAATTTGCTTTTATATGGATGAATATAGAGAGTATTATGCTGAGCAAAAGGAGTCAAAGGGAGAGGAATAGAATTGAATGATCACATTTATTTGTGAGATATAAATGTGAACATAGTGTAGTAATATTGTTCAGAGACAATAGAAACGAGAGCCAGGAGGACCATTCTACAAAAGGAATGGGTGAGTGCAGTTAAGACAGAGAAAGGCAGAGAAGAGACAGCTATGACAAGATAGTTGGAAATAAGCACTCTGGACAAGAACTGGGTGCTAAAAGAAGATAAACTTATAAGCATGATGCAGTCAGAGTGATAGCACAGTGGGTAGGGCATTTGCCTTGCATGTGGCTGACTTGGGTCTGATCTCCAGCATTCCATATGGTTCCCTGAGCATTCCAACTGTGATTTCTGAGCACAGAGCCAATAGTAATCCTGAATGCTATAAAGTATGGTCAAAAAGACTTTACAAAAAGTTATAAGCATGACATTTCTCAGTAAATTGTTGCAAACCAGTGTCTAAAAGGGGATTGAGGGGGAGAGAGAAAAAAAAAGTCCACCCTACTTTCTTCCATTCATAGGGTAGCCTTTGTATCCTAGTCACTGCTTCTTTTGAAATGCAGAAACTACTCAGTTTAATATAGTCCCATTTACTTTGATTTGCTTGGAGAGCAGTGTTTTATCATTAGAGGTGCCTTTAATTTCATTGCCATGGAGTATTTTTCCTCTAAGTACTTTACAGATTCAGGTCTGATATCAAGGTCTTTAATACATTTTGATTTGACCTTTGTCCATGGGAGGCCTGACTTCATTTTTTCATGCAATTGATCAGTTTTCCCAGCAACACTTTTTGAAGAGGCTTTTCTTGCTCCACTTTGTATTTCTTGCACCTTTATCAAAACTTAATTGAGCACAAATCTCTGGGTCCATCTCTGAATATTCAAGTCTATTCCATTTATCTGAGAATCTGTATTTCAACACCATGCTGTTCTAATGAATACTGCTATAGTACAGTATAACATTGGGGAAGTGATGCCTCCCATTTTCTTTTTCCCAAGGATTGCTTTAGCTATTCATGGATGTTTATTGCTTTATATGAATTTCAGTAGTGTCTCATCAGCTGCTTTAAAACATATCATTGGTGTTCTTGAGGGATTGCATTAAATCTATATGTACTTTAGGGAATATTGACATTTTAATCATCTTTTTCTCCCAATCCTTGACCAGGGTATATATTTCCTTTCTCTCATGTCCTCTTTTGTTTTTTGAAGTAGTGTTTTGTTTATATAGGTCTTTCACCTCTTTAGATAAATTCACCCCAAAGTACTTGATTTTTCTAAGGTAAAATTGTGAATGGGATTATTTTTAATAATTTTTCTTCCCTTTCATTATGTGTGTATAAAAAAGTTATTAATTATTTTGTATATTAACTTTGTAGCCTGCCACTTTACTATACAAGTCTATGTTTCTAGGAGTTCTTTTTTAGTCTTTAATACTTTCTAGATACAGTACCATATCATCTGCAAACATTCTTTTCTACTTTTCTTTGTTTAGCCAATTAATAAAAGTATGCCCTCTTCTTAACTTTCTAAAACAAATTGTCATTATTTAAATATTTTTGATTACATTAATTCTATCAATGTTTCTCACACCAGAAATCCTGCTGATTTTTTAATATTATATTCAGCTTATTACATTATTTTCAACATTTTGTCTTTCAGAAGAACTTCAGAAGGAAAATGGTAACTTTTCTTTCATATTTTACTATTTTTTTCTTAGCTATACCTTTTATCTTAACTTCCTTTCCCTCCCTTCCTTCCTTACATCTATAAATAGAAGTAGATTTTATACTTTTCAAATGATTGTTAGAGTTTAATTCTAATGTTAATCAAACAAAAAGATTATAGTAAGAATAATATGTTGCTTTCTCTATTTACCACAAGGTTCTTGAACTTTAGTTCTATAGTATAACCTTTGTAATGAAGGGTCCAGTTTTGTATATATTGATACAAATCTTAATAATAGGCTTCAGAATTCAAATTTGATGTATATTATTCTCTTCACTGTCCTTTCAAAAACTTTATAGATAATGTTGCCTACAACCTAAAAAATTATATTGTCCAGCATGTTAATAATAAATAGGTATATACATATTTTTCATTATTTTTCTGCTACATTTTTATTCTCTAGTCATGCTTATTGTTCTGTTCCAAGTTAAATTTAATACTTTAAATTATCAATTTAATAAATTTTTATTTATTACATATATGGTATTTTATGTTTGTAGCTTACAATATAATATTATTGATAGTATATTTTTAAAATTATAGACCTATTTTCTAAAATAACACACTATTTAGTAGTCCACTAAAATAATGAAATGTATGAAAATTTATAATCATTAAATTGTATTGAAATGTACATATACAATACAATTTTCTTTATTATTTATTAAAATATATTTTTGTGGATTGCAATGGTACAGTGGGTAGAGTACGTGTCTTGCACATGGCCTACTTGGAATAAATCTCCAAAACTCAATATGTTGTGTTCAGTCCTCTAAGAATTTTCCTGAGTACAGAATCAGAAGTAGCTATGAGCACAATCAGATGTGACCCCTCCCAAAAATTGACTTTATTTGTTTAATATGAATACATATCTTTGAAATTGTTCATTATAATATAAAGAAAATATGTTTTATAAATGTTTGTGCATTTTCATTTAGAAAGGAGAAAGAGACAATTTATGTTAGGTGAGTAATAATGATCTCTCAGAAATCTCTATTATTCTATTCTCTGAATAAAGTTTTCAATATCAACTTAGGATGAAGCTTTCCTTATAAGTCTCTACAGATGACAAAAAAAAGGCATTTGCCATATTATCATTCCAAATTTAGGTATTTTTTTAAATATAATATTTTTTTAATCATATTGGCTTACATATTGTTGACAATCATATTTTAGGTACAAATTAACATAAAATCAGGGGAACTCCCATCACCAAAATGTCCTCCCTCCACCTCTGTTCCCATCCTACTTCCCATATCCTCTCCCCTACCCCCCTGGGTTGCTAAAGCAAGTGGTCCACTCTGTGCCTACCTTACTACTTAGTGAAATTACACCTGTTTGGTCTTGGTTACCCACTTTTCCCCTTTGGGAGGCAGGAATAGTTAGTTCAAGTTATATGGGTTTGTTTGAAAAAGAGAAAATTAATAACCTGGAAAGGGAGAAAAATAGAAGAGAAAGAAAAAAATGGATAAAAATAAATAAATAAATAAAGAGATCAAATACTATTTCTGATGTACAAAAAAGTAATTTAGGAATTTTGTTCCTCTATCCCTTCTTTATTCTCATTTGTTCTATATCTTCCTTCTCATTTCTTATGCCCCTACCACCTTTAGTTGTTTCTCTGTTCCTCTCTTATAGTTCATCATGTTTTACATTTCTTGAAATAAAAGTAGGACCAAATAGTATCGTAAGTAATGTTTCTTTACATTGCCTGTTGCTTTACATGCAGCAACTCAGGTTCAATTCCTGTCAACCCACATGGCACTCCAAGTCCAACAGTAGTAATCCTTAAGCTAAGAGTTAAAAGTAAGTCTTGAGAGTCACTGTATACCCAAAACCATAAGAATAAAGCTAAAATATATAGTAGCATGTTATAAAAATAAATGGAACATAGAAATTAGAGCAGGTAATGAAATAAAACATAGGGGAAACAAAATGAAGATTAACAATTTTATTATTTTTCAGTCTGGAGAGATGCACCACTGTATCCTGGTGAGTAACTGGTGGACCTGGATAAAAAAAAATTCTATTCTCAAAAGGGGCCTGACAGATAGCATGGAGGAAAGGCGTTTGCCTTGCATGCAGAAGGACTGTGGTTCAAATCCCAGCACCCCATATGGTCCCCCGAGTCCAGGAGTGATTTCTGAGTGTAGAGCCAGGAGTAACCTCTGAGCACTGTAGAGTGTAACTCAAAATCCAAAAAAAAAAAAAAAACTTTAAATAGTCATTAACAGAATCTCAAAATTATATTTCCATATACTTAACATTTCATATTTTAAGATAAAATTAGCTTTAGACATTGCATTTTAGTTTTATTATATATACCCTATTTGAATGTTTGATAATAAAAGCATAAGTATGTTTTGTCAAATCAGTTTTCAAGACAGAAAACAAAATTATAAAAGATGTTCAAATATATTAAAGAGTAGTTTGTTTCACTGCTATTTATTCTGAGTCAATCCTAGAGAAACTAGTTTCACACTCTTCTATTTATATATGCATATTCATATTGTAAATTCTCATGTTATTATTTTTTTTTTGCAGATTGGAAGAAAGAACATTTTAAATATGGTTAGTGTGTGATAATCCAGGAAGGACAGTGATTTTACAGGGTAATCTAGAAAAAGATGGTGGAGACAAATTTGTTATACACTGACCACGAGTTTGGAAGCTAATAATCTAATATAGATCCACTGAGACCGTTCTCCTGACCATGTTAATGAACTTGTCTTTACAGCTTATATTACCCTGGATAAAACTACAGCCCATCCTTTTCTACGAGTTTCTGAAAATAAGACACAAGTGTCCTGGCAAAAAGTACCTCAAGATCTAACTAGTTCCACACTGAGATTTGATTCAGTTCCCTGTGTCCTTGGTGAGCTGGATATTATCTCAGGAAGATATTTCTGGGAAGTGAAGGTTGGAGATGCATATTCATGGGATATTGGAATTTGTAGGGATTCTGTAATAAGGAATGGGAAAGTCGAAATATCACCACAGAATGGTTTCTGGGCCCTCAGACTCTATGAAAGTGAATTCTGGGCACTCACCTCTTCTGAAACTCTTCTGTTGATACTAACAGAAATGCCTTCCTGTGTGGGGATATTCTTGGATTTTGAAGCTGGGTATATATCTTTCTTTAACATGACAAATGAATCTCATATTTACACTTTTTCCAAGCAGAACTTTGGTGGTAACCTCAGACCTTTTTTAAGGCTTTGGTCTTCTAAGTCAGGCAGTCTATCCTTCTTGGATACTAATATAATCAACACGCCTAATTAGTCCATGAGAAGTATTTCCTTTGTGTTCCAATGATAATCATATAAATATTGCCTAAAGAGAAATTATTTTTTACTATTTCTTAATGGTTAATTTTAAAAATATAAGTTCCTGTACACATGTTATTTTTTTCCAGTAACAGTTTCTATTGCTACACAATAACCTATTACAAGGTTATTTTATAAGACTATTATAAGCCTTATTAACTATATATACATATATATGTATATATGTATTAGGAGCCCAATAACTCAGATTGTTGTATGTAATTGGTGGTTAAGCCATTATGATATAAAATATTCTGTATTATTCATCCATTGGTTGTGTTTTAAGTGGAATTGTTTTTTTTTCTTTTACTTTTTTCTACTGAGAAAAATACTTTTTGGTAAATAAAATTAAAATGACATATTTTTATTTTAATTAATTTAACATTACACAGAGGCAAAGAACTTAAATGTGTTTATGTTTTTGATAACTTTGAGGACAAATATATTGCCTATTTCCAGAATTAACTTAAGTAATAAACAAACTTTTAGTCTTTAAACCATATTTATATACTTATTTTTGGTGACATTTAAGTGGATGTTACTCTACTGCACTCTCACTCTAAGAATATTCTTCCATATGTTGATATGCACAACATAATATGCACAACTTAATTGTCAAGTAATACTGGAAGTATAATGTTCTAAACTGACTGTGTTTTCTATTTCTAGTGATCTACATTGTCATTTCTATAAGGATGTCTCAAATTCTTCCATTATATTGTCTCTTCTATCTTCATTTTCTTGCTTTGACTGAATATGTTTTCTGGTTAATATTTGCATCTAAATAATAAACGAAAACTTCAAGTATTTGTCCTTCCATCATGGAAGCTTGGTAAATCTAAAAATATACATTAATTTTATTTTTATGTTAACAGTTAAAATAGTGCTCAATAAAAAACTATGTATATGGAACCAAAGCAGTAATGGAGTGACAAAAAAAACCCAAAAAATATATGTGTGTGAGTAGTTTCATATTCTACACATATATACTCACCACTTGCATCTTTACTCACCATTTATAATTCCTGTTGAGGAAGGGTGGTCATACACAGTGGCGCTCAGGGGTTAATCCTCACTCTGCACTCAGAAATTGCTCCAGGAAGGCTAAGGGAACCATATGGGATGCTGGGAATCTAACCCAGTTCTATCCCGGGTCAGCTGCAAACGCCATATTGCTATACTATTGCTCCAGCTCCACCATTTATAATAACTAATATTCTCCTTTGCTATAGTCATTTTGAATTTTCCTGTGCTATTTCATTTTAAAAAATGTTTATTTAAACTTTCACTTCTAAGAGGTGACCCAGATTCAGAGAAACCTGTAGTCCTATATCCAAAACCAAATATAACAGTTTGACTCAGAGAGGCCTCTAGCCTTTCACTGACACAAAAATGGAAGGTGAACCTGACTCGGGTACAATAGCAGGCTTTTACCCCACTACAAAAGTTGCAGTTGTCGGAGCCAGAGTAATAGTGCAGTGATGGGGCATTTGCCTTGCACACGGCTGACCCAGGACAGATGTTGGTTCAATTCCTGGTGTCCCATACGGTCCCCAAAGCCAGAAGAGATTTCTGGATGCATATCTAGGAGTATCTCTTGAGAGTCACCAAGTGTGACCCAAACCACCCCTCCAAAAAATAAAGTTGCATTTGTCCTAGGCAGGGCTTCTTTCTACATCTGAGGAGTGATTCAAGGAAAATAATGACAGATACCCCAATCTAAGAACACCAGCACCATGTATCCCACACTGCAAGCATAGATAGCCATTGAATAGGTGCTCAGATCACAGACTTCTATCTTCAGCTCCCACACACAAGCACTAGGAACAAATAAATGTCAAATAAATTAAGTAACTTTAACAAATAACAACAAATGCATTGTAAGATCCCCAATACATTACATTTATATGCATTTTCTGAAGGACAGTTTATAACATTATTTATATCTAAAATTATATAAAATTACTAGAAGACATGATCAATAAAAAGCATTAAAAACTCATTCTCAGGATGGAGAAACTCTGTATCTCCTAAGCCAAGGGAATTCCCTTTCTAATCCCTCAATACTGTTTGTGCCTATGCAAAAACAAACAAACAAACAAAAAATACACACAAAGTCTTGCCACACCAGCCCTTAATTTTTTTCTGTCTTTTTTTCTTTTTCTTCTTGTGGATTTTGCTTTGGTGATACGTTTTTGTTGCTGCTATTGTGTTTTTTATTTTGCTTGTTTTTTTTTTATTTTTATTTTGTTTTTCTATTTTTCCTTTATTCTTTTTTTTTGTGGGGTGGGTGGCTTTTGGTTTTTGGGTTACTCCTGGCAGTGCTCAGGGGTTGCTCTGGCTCTACTCTCAGAAATCGCTCCTGGCAGGCTTGGGGGACCATGGTTTGGATGCCAAGATCCAAAACACCATCCTTCTGCATGCAAGGCAAATGCCCTACCTTCATGCTATCTCTCTGGTCCTCTTTCTTCTTTTAAATTGATATTTATAGCCTCTAGACATATTCCTCCCAGCTTTTTTTTTCTTTTACCAACAGAGCCACAGAACTTAAATCATCTTGTTCTCCCTCATAAATTGAAGGGAAAAATTGATGATACCAGGAGCAACCAGTTATATGAACATTGAGAGGAAATAAAAAATTATCAGACTTAACCATAAAATCCATAGTCAATGACACCAGAATCAATACTCAGTCTACAACTTATACACGAAGAAGAACTGTTAGACCAGCAGTCCATGGGGCAAAGAGGGGAGGTATGAGATGCATGCTGGGAATAGGATTGGAAGGAGGACGACACTGGTGGTGAGAATGACCCTATTTCATTGTCACTATATTCCCTAAATATTACTGTGAAAGACTTCTAATTCACTTTGACCACAATAAAAATTATTTTTAAAAAAAGACCTTAGGAGGCTGGAGAGATAGTATGGAGGTAGGGCATTCTTCTACCTTTCATGTAGAAGGACAGTGGTTCACATCCCGGCATCCCATATGGTCCCCTGTGTGTGCCAGGAGCGATTTCTGAGCCTAGAGCCAGGAGTAACCCCTGAATACTGCCGGGTGTGACCCAAAAAACCAAAAAAAAATACCTTGGGGTTTGATAACGAGCATGTCTGCAGCCTGTAGTTGTTCCCATGACAATATGCTTCAAGGGTGGAGAAACCCTGTATCTTCTAGGCCAAGGGAATTTCCTTTCTAATTTCCCCAGCACTTACTCTACCTCTGCATAAAAACAAAACAAAACAAAAAAAAAACCTTGCCACACTAGCACACCAGACCCCCTTCCTTTTTTTCTTCCTTTTGGTGTTATTCTGTTACTGTTTTTTAGTTGTTGTGTTTTTTGTCATTGCTTGTTTTGTTTTGTTTTTGTTTTTGTTTCTTCTTTTAAATCTATATTTATTGTTTCTATATGGAATCCTCCCAGCTTTTAATTTTTAAACAGAACCACAGAACTTGAAGCATCTTGTTCTGCCTCAAAAATTGAGTGGGAGGGGGTGAAAGTGAGTGGTACCAGGAGCAAACAATCTCATAAACATTAAGTGGAAATAAAAATTAATCAGACCTAAGCACCAAACCCAAAGTCAATGACAACAGACTCAAGATAACCCAATCTACAACAAGCTATACACAAAAAGGACTTCTTACACTAGCATTCCAGGAGGAAATGTGGGCTGATATGTGATGCATGCTGGGAACAGGGATGGTGGGAGGACAGTACTGGTGGTGGGAATAGCCCTAATTCACTGTCACTACGTACCTTCAATATACAGGTAACTGTGAAAGACTTGTAATTCACATTGGTCAAAATAAAAATTATTCAAAAGAAAAATCACCAGTTGTGGTAAAAAACAAAACCAAAAATTTAATTATATTTATTTTCTATTTTGATAAGTTATGATGAAAAGTTTTTCATATGCCTACTGGCCATCCATATGTTCATATGGGTATTATCTTTTTATTTTATCTCTTTATTTTTTGGATGAAAATACTGGTGACTTTGTTCTCAAGCTTTGGGGGATAATTATGTATCTTGAATATAATATTGCGTACAAATACTTCTATTTATAAGTGTGTCTTTAAGGTCACTAATTACTTTCCAGACTTATCCCATTTCATTGCTAAGCACTGTTACTGTTTTAGCTGCATTTAACTCTTTTCAGTTCTGTTTCAAATAATTCTTTAATTTTTCACACACACACAAAAAACTCTTCAAGTTTTTCAAATCTGTCTTCCAACAATTTTCTCAGTTCAGTGAAAACCAAGAGGATTGTTACTCTGGTATAACTGAGGCTCAAATGAAAGACTGATATACTTATAAACTTTGGGCTTCTGGATCCATCTACTAATACTTTTTTTTACACTATTCCTGGTGCTCTGTGAGAGCTAAAGCTGAAGTTTCAAGTTACAGTTGTTCTGAGCAGTGATCCAGAATGACTTCACAATAAGCTAATGCCTACATGTTACAGATTTCTGGCACCCCTAAAGATCTTTGAAAATATCTTAAATGCTTGCAAGATTAATCTGAAATATATAGCTTTAATTTTTTTTCATCTGTGAAACAAAAAGAAAATTTTAGTACTATGTCCTAAATCTACAAGATCTAATTTGTCTGAATTCTAGCTCAGGGTTCACAGTTACTGATGTTTACCAGTTACTGGACCATCGAAGTCACTTAATGAATAATAGATTGTGGTAACATGTACCCAATACCTTCTGTTTATTAAGTTGATCTTTGTTGCTGTGGGAGAAATTTGCATTTTTCAATACAAGTTTCATGATGACTCTTCTAAACCATGGTCTGATAGGCAAGGTACTACTCCCGGATGTCTGTTACCTGCTATGCCTTTGGAACTGCAGCTCCCACTTAACTTTCTCAGGAATAGTTGCTCCCATCTGTTAACTGTTGACAACTGTTTTCTTCATGTGCTGTGTGCTGTCAATACCTAGTCTCATTCTAGTAAATACACAAATATTAACCTTTGGAAATCTTTTGTCTTATGTTTTAACTTTAAATTTAGTACACCTATTTGGAAAGAGCTTCTTTTAAGTTTTTCTCTAGCTGCTATTATAAGACTAATGCTGCTGGAATCAGAAGTGCTGGGTCTGTAGTGATCTATACCAACAGGTCTTTTAAGGAAACCTCTTGATGATAACCATGTCTATTTCTACTTATGAAGAACAGATATAAAACTTATGTTCTCTAAGCTCTTCACACTCAGTTTTCTGCTACTCTTCCACTTGGTTTTTTAATGTCTTATTCATATTTTATTGAGAAAATTTTCTTCTATCTTCATCATAAATAAAATTCACAAAATAAATAGAAAAAAGACATTTATCTGCAAATTTATTTTTATGATATCTATGATTTTATTATCGGTGCAAATTTTAGATATGCTGAAAGGATTCATATTTCTCCAACATTTTATGAAATTATAGATAGGAATTATATCTATAAAGCCTTTGGTAAGACTCCCTAGTAAAACCATGTATAAATTGGATTAGACAGAGAACTTTCATTTCTTTACTTTAAATTGGAAAGTTCAGATTTTTTATTGATTCAATCTTAAAAGTCAGTCAGATTCCAGAAATTCATTTTGCCTATGTTCACCAAATGTATAAAGCAAATTTATCTATATTAATCTCATTATATTTTTATTACTGTATATATTATACAGAATTTTATGTTATAACTGCTTCCTTATATCTGAGTGTATAGTTAGGTTTTTTGTTTGTTTATTTTGTGTGCTAAGCTTGTGTATTTGGCAGATATTGTTCATTTTCTCTATCAACTTGATATTTCTCTGTAGGGGAGTTTCACAAGTAGTTTTTACAGTGAGACATAAGATGGATGTGTTCAAAAAAGAATCTGATTCTGGGATAGCTGTGTCTGAGGAAATATTGAAATGTTTCTACTCTTGCAAAAATTTTCTAATTGGCACTTATATTATGCAGAGAGTCATAATCAATATGAAAAACAGCATTTAAGGGCATTAGCTCACAACTTTAATCATGAGTACTCTGAACAT
>PVKC010031941.1:0-14388 GCA_004027635.1 Crocidura indochinensis | reverse complement strand
CATGCTCAGAAATTGCTCCTGGCAGGCACGGGGGACCATATGGGGCACCGGGATTCGAACCGATGACCTTTTGCATGAAAGGTAAACGCCTTACCTCCATGCTATCTCCCGGGCCCCAATTTCCAGGATTTTGAGGAATCTTCATATTGTTTTCCATAAAGGCTGGACTAGATGGCATTCCCACCAGCAGTAAATAAAAGTTCCTTTCTCCCCACATCCCCGCCAGCACTGATTGTTCTTTTTCTTTGTGATGTGTGCCAGTCTTGGTGGCATGAGATGGTACCTCATTGTTGTTATGATTTGCATCTCCCTGATGATGTGGAATGATGTGAGGCATTTTTTCATGTGTCTTTTGGCCATTTGTATTTCTTCGAGAAAGTATTTGTTCATTTCTTCTTCCCATTTTTTGATGGGGTTAGATGTTTTTTCTTGTTAAGTTCTGAGAGTGCCTTGTATATCTTAGGTAGTAGCTCCTTATCTGATGGGTATTGGGTGAATAGTTTCTCCCAACAGTATCTTTGAAGTGATTTTAATTTTATAAAACTCAAATTTATCCTGTTTTTTAAGTTTATGTGTCCTAGCTAAACAATCTCTGACTAAGCCACAAAAACTTTCCTCCTGCTTCTTTCGATGAGTGTTACATTTCTAGGTTTCACAGGTAGGTCCTTGGTCTCAGTTACTAGAAAGAATTCAACCAGCAACTGGAAGATAGAAACAGGGGTGCACTGAGAACACACAGAGTTGGATCAAAACCTAGTACCCACAGACTCGATCTGCCCTGCAAACCTACAATTTGCGGGCCAGAAAAAAATTGGGGAGTATGGGGATTCCTGAGTGTCCGACCACTTCCAGAGATGCTGAGGACTCAGGCTGCTCAGACCATCAGTGCTCATAATTCCAGAAACAACTTTCTTAGCCCAAAACCTTCAGGGAAATTTCTATCATGATAATGCATTCTTTTATCAACTACTTGAATCTCAAGTTTCTCCCTTTTTTTAAAAGGCATTTATTTTGGAGCCGGAGAAATAGCATGGAGGTAAGGCGTTTGCTTTTATGCAGAAGGTTGGTGGTTCGAATCCCAGCATCCCATATGATCCCCATGCATTCCAGGAGCGATTTCTGAGAGTGGAGCCAGGAGTAATCCCTGAGCCCTGCTGGGTGTGACCCAAAAAAACAAAAACAAAACAAAAGGCATTTATTTCACTTTTCTCCTTTCTGAAAAGAAAAAAAAGTTACTCACTCATTCTCTGATCTTATTTTGCAACGTCTCTTGCATGAAAAACTAACTACTACAAGCACTTATTCCCTCAAGTCCTGCAGTGCCAGGCTTTTGACACTGTGGCTCACGATTCCACCTAAGGTCGTGTTACTGAATGGAGGTAGGGGGAAGAAGGTGACATCTCCCGTTGATGCTTGATTTATGGACCTAGTTTATATCCCTGGGATCAAGTGAGATTGTCTTGGGAGAAAAAATGGTGGCAATAAAAAAATCTAAAAAGCATGAAGGACAGGCTAGAGCTACAGCGCAGTGGGTAGAGTGTTTGCCTTGCATGTGACTGACCCCAGTTTGATCCCTGGCATCCCAGAGGGTCTCCCAAACCTGCCAGGATTTCTGAGCACAGAGCCAGGAGTAACATCTGAGCACTGCCAGGTCTGACTCAAAAGGAAAGAAAAAAATTGTGGAGCACAATGGTTTATAGCTGTGGGCTAAAGATCAGGCCAGAGCTAGGGGCCCAGAAAAACCAAAAACCACCACACCAGTATATCTTTGTGTGCCAGATTCCATATTTGATCAGAAACTAATGTCCTTTCATTCTCCCTTTTAGTTTTCTCTCTATGTGTGGTTAGTTATAATATCATACATTAGCAATATAATAAGAATAAAAACACTGAGTTAGTCAGTAATCAGAATGGCATCCATAACAATGCCACTGAGGGGCCAGAGTGATGGCACAGTGGTAGGGCATTTGTCTTGCACGCAATTGACCCAAGATGGACCTTGGTTCAATCCCCAGTGTCCCATATGGTCCCCCAAGCCAGAAGTGATTTCTGAGCGCATAGCTAGGAGTAACCCCTGAGCATCACCAGGTGTGGCCCAAAACAAAAAACAAACAAAAAAAACACAATGTCACTAAAAGGTAGTAAAATAGTACAATTCGATAACAGTTTTGTAAACTTATGCTCAAATTAGCTGAACACTATTTACAAGTGTGCTTAGAAAAGGCCACATTTTTGTTTGTTTTTTTGTTTTGGGGCCACACCCAATGATGCTCAGGGGTTACTCCTGGCTATGCGCTCAGAAATTGCTCCTGACTTGGGGACCTTGTGGGACTCGGGGGATCCAACCTGGTCTGTCCTAGATCAACGTGTGTAAGACAAACACCATATCGCTTCACCATTGCTCATGTTCCGTGAAAAGGCCACATTTTTTTTTTTTTTTTGGTTTTTGAGTCACATCCGGCAGCGCTCAGGGGTTACTCCGGGCTTTACGCTCAGAAATTGCCCCTGGCAGGCTCGGGGGACCATACGGGATTCCAACCACTGTCCTTCTGCATGCAAGGCAAACACCTTACTTCATGCTATCTCTCGGGCCCAAAAGACCACATTTTAAACACATCAGAACAGATACCTGCCACAGACTCTGAAACTGCTGCAAAGAAAAGGGATCAGGTGGCCCAGGGTGAGTACCTGCCTTGTCCTTTTGAAGCCCTGTATTTGATCCGACCCAGCAAGGTTCCCCAAAGTAGACCCAAGCACTGCTGGATGTGACCCTCCTAAAGAAAGGTAGGAAGAAAAGAGAAAAGAGAGAAGATGGGAGTGGAAGAGACAATAAATGAAATAAAGTAAAAATATCAACTCATAGGGTCAGAGATAGGAAGGGGGTTAAGACTCATGCAAGTTCTGTCAGCCCCACTTCAATCCCTGACCCCACATGAAGTCCAGAGCATCATTTGAATCATTAGCATCACAGCCCTGAAGACCTTGAAGCCCAGTCAAGTGTAGGCCCTACAAGTCCAAGCAGCACAATGTCCTAGGGCTCTCACTAGTCTGGAGGTCTGAGGACTGCCAGGAAGGGGGTCTGAACATCCTGAACATGACTTGGGATCTCCCTCCATATGCAGCCCTAAAAACATTCACTCAGCACCTCCATTCTGCATTCATTCAGATTCCTGGTCCTAGCAATAAAGCCAGAGAAGGAAATAAAAAAAGAAAGAAAATGATATTAAAGATTAGTTCCATGTGCAAGCAAGATGATTGATAGATGTAGGAAATCTGAAGAATTGACTAAAAAATTACTAACACTAGTAATTTAGCAAGTTGTTGGATCCAACTGAATATGGTTAATAACCAACTGTATTTCCATAGAGCAGCAATGCACAATGAGATTTTAACAAATGGAATTATAATTTATGATGAAAAATTCAACATACAGATTCATTTTACAAAAGACATGCATAATCTGGACACTGAAAAGTACTAACCACAACTAAGGAAAATTAATGAGGACCATCAAAGATTTGAAGATTTTCATTCAATTTTTTTATGTTTGGGCATCATGCCCAGCAGTGTTCAGGGGCTACTCCTAGTGAGGTACTCAGGGATCCCAAGGATCCCAAGGTAATCAGGAGACCAAGTGTTGCCAGAGCCAAACCCAGAGCTCTGTCATGCCAAGCATGCAACATAGCCCTTTGACCTATCTCCCTGGCCCCTTAGAACAGTCATTAGGTGTATTGTAAATCTATGTCAACTAACTTTTTTAACATGCTTTAGTATACCTTTTTTTTTTTTTTTGGTTTTTAGGCCACACCCAGTGACGCTCAGGGGTTACTCCTGGCTATGCGCTCAGAAGTCGCTCCTGGCCTGGGGGACCATATGGGGCACGGGGGATCCAACCGCGGTCCGTCCAAGGCTAGCGCGGTAAGTCAGGCACCTTAGCTCCAGCGCCACTGCTCGGCCCCTGCTTTAGTATATCTTAAAGGTCAGACACTGTTTGAATGGTAAGGATTTACTTCAGTGAATAAAAGAAACAAAAATCCCTGCACCCGCATAGCTTATTTTTTTTTTAATCAAGAAAGAGGCACCAGGGCCCAGAGAGATAGCATGAAGGTAAGGCATTTGCCTTTCATACAGAAGGTCATTGGTTCAAATCCTGACATCCCATATGGTCCCTTGTGCCTGCCAGGAGGGATTTCTGAGTGTGGAGCCAGGAGTAACCCCTGAGTGCTACCAGGTGTGATCCAAAAACAAAAACAAAAAAAAAAAAAAAGAGGCACCAAAATAAAACAAGGACAATCTGAATGTCAGCTGGAGTCAGGGCTAGGGAGGAAAGCAGGTCCTGAGAGGACTGAGGAAGGATGGAGGAAGACACTTCAACAAGGATCCCCATAAAGGATTGCAGCTACTTGGAGTACAAAGTATGCCAGGTAGAGGGAATTATAGAAAGGCTTGAGCTGGGATTGAGTCTAGAACGTTTTAGGAACCCCTTCAAAAAATGGGGAGAAGAAATGAATAGACACTTCCTCAAAGAAGAAATACAAATGACCAAAAGACACATGAAAGATGCTCCACATCAATAATCATTGGGGAGATGCAAATCAAAACAACAATGAAGTACCATCTCACACCACAAAGACTAGCACACATCACAAAGAACAAGAACAATCAGTGCTGGCAGGGATGTGGGGAGAAAGGAACTCTTATTCACAGCTGGTGGGAATGCCATCTACTCCAGCCTTTATGGAAAATATATAGAGACTGCTCAAAAAACTGAAAATTGAGCTCCATAAGATTCAGTTATTCCACTCCTAGGGTTATACTCTAGGAACACAAAAACACAACACAAAAATACCTTCTGCAGGGGCCGAAGAGATAGCACAGCGGCATTTGCATTGCAAGCAGCTGACCCAGGACCTAAGGTGGTTGGTTCGAATCTTGGTGTACCATATGGTCCCCCCTGCCTGCCAGGGTACAGGGACTATTTCTGAGCAGATAGCCAGAAGTAACCCCTGAGCACTGCCGGGTGTGGCCCAAAAACCAAAAAGAATAAAAAACTTGGGGCCGGGCAGTGGCGCTAGAGCTAAGGTGCCTGAGCTAACCTAGGACGGACCGCGGTTCGATCCCCCAGTTCCCGATATGGTCCCCCGTGCCTGCCAGGAGCGACTTCTGAGCGAATAGCCAGGAATAACCCCTGAGCGTCACCGGGTATGGCCCAAAAACCAAAAAAAAAAAAAAAAAAAAAAGAATAAAAAACTTTTTGCACACCTATATTCACTGCAGCGCCATTTACAATAGCCAGACTCTGGAAACAATCAAGATGCCCTTCAACAGATAAATGGCTAAAGAAACTGTAGTACATATACACAATGGAATATTATGTGGCTGTCAGGAGAGATGAAATCATGAAATTTTCCTATATATGGATGTACATGGAATCTATTATACTGAGTGAAATAAGTCAGAGGGAAAAAGAGATACAGAATAGTGTCACTCATCTATGGGTTTTAAGAAAAATAAGAGACAATATTGTAATAATGTCCAGAGATAATAGAGATGAGAGCCGAAAGGACTGGCTCACGATAGGATGCTCACCACAAAGAGTGGTGAGTGCACTTAGAGAAATAACTACACTAACAACTATCATGACAATGTTAAAGTGTGAGAGAAGTAGAATGCCTGTCTCAAATACAGGCGGGGGGGGGCAGGTATTGGTGGTGGGAATGTTGCACTGAAGGGGGGTGTTCTGTTTATGACAAAAACGCAACTACAATCATGCTTGTAATTATGGTGCTTAAATATATTCTTTAAAAAAAATGATAAAAGAATGAGGGCTGGAGAGATAGCACAGGAGTAGGGCATTTGTCTTGCACGCAGCCGATCCAGGACAGAAGGTGGATCAATTCCCAGCTTCCCATATGGTCCCCAAGCCAGCCAGGAGTGATTTTGAGTGCTGAGCAAGGAGTAATCCCTGAGCACCATCAGATGTGACCCAAAAAACAAACAAACAAACAACGAATATTTTAGGAGACAATACATAAGTGGAACAGAGTAAGCAATGGGGGCAGTTATGAGAGGACAGAGGTAGCAACTTACCCATTCAGGCTGACTTTTGAGGCCACTGGAAAGATCTGGGCTTATATTATGAGTGGTGAGTGAAGGTGCAAAAAGATTTGATCTAAGAGAATGATATGCATGACCTGATTTTCTTTAGGTTATTATCATTCTTCATGAGAATGATCCCAGCAACACGTTGGTAGAAATCACCCACAATACTCTAGGCTAGAGGCTGGAGAGATAGTACAGTGGTAGGGCATTTGCCTTGCACACCATCCAGGATGGTTGGTGGTTCGAATCGAAGCATCCCATATGGTCCCCTGAGCCTGCCAGGAGCGATTTCTGAACACAGAGCCAAGAGTAACCCCTGAAAACTGCCGGTGTGACCCAAAAACCATAAAAAAATAGAAGAAGAAAAAGAAGGAAGGAAGGAAGGAAGGAAGGAAGGAAGGAAGGAAGGAAGGAAGGAAGGAAGGAAGGAAGGAAGGAAGGAAGGAAGGAAAAAAGAGAAGTAGAGAAGTTTCCCACAATACTCTAGACAAGAGTCATCAGAATGGTCAGAACCAAGGGCAGCCACAGAGGTGGAGAGAAAAGGATGATTCTGGATAATGGTCTGAAGGGGCATAGACTAGATCCCTGTTGCATCAACTGTGCGTCGATTGAAAGAGAGAAGTTAGGATGGCTCTTGTATTTGTAGCTTGGACGCCTAACAGTGGAATCACTTACTGGGAAGAATATTTTGCCAGAAAGAAACAGACAAATCTGCCTTAGTTCTTGTAAGCTCTAACTCTTGTGCTGTAAGGAAATTAGCTCAATCATGCTGAAAACGGCTTTAGGCGAGAAAGCAGAGAGATTTCATTAGTTAATGTCAAGACAGCACAAAGCAATTACCTAAAATTGCAATGAAAATAGTTCAGAGCATCCTTTATTGGAGGTTTTTTGTTTATTTGTTTTGCTTTTTTGCGGTTTTTTGTTTTTTGTTTTTTGTTTTTTTTTTTGGTCAGTCATGGCAATTGTGAAACAAACAGTAGAAGAGCACAAGAACAGAGTTTTTCGGTTAGTTACCTTACCAATATACTGAGGTACATTGAGGCAGGAGGGACACACGTGGAACTTAGATGAGTCCCTTATTGCTGAGGATCTTTGTGGTGGACACATTTTGTTTTAGGTCCCATAGAGATATTTATTAATCTACTAATAGTTTTGGTGGCTCTGCTCCCCTTCCCATTGTCACAGCTGGACTGGGATCCTTCTATTCTGTTCTGCTTTAAGATTTGTGACTTACTCATCTCTGACCAGTACCCAAAACAGGCCACTTAGAGAACTCCTGCCCCTGGCTACCTCCCTAGTTATCTGTTTCAAGCTGCATCAATATGAGGCATTTCTGAATTCAAAGGTCACAGGGAAAGCAGAGCAAAAACTGTGATCACCATCTTATAGCACAGTTGCATCTTGGTTATCTGAGTGGGGGGTGAGGACAGTCAGGAGATAGATCAGAGAGGAACTAGTTCACTGAGGGATCTTATTTAAAGCCAGAGTTGGTGGGGTGCCCCTCAGGAGTGGAGTGGGCTGAGTTCCCCCTGCCAAAGTCCCAGCAGCCTCATTACTCTCATACCAATCACCACCATACCAATAACCCAACTTCACTGCTTGAAACCACAAAACTCCAGGTATGCAATTTGGAAGCTGAAAACTCTGGGGTCTTCTGAGAATAGAGGCAGGCAACCTTCCTCTGCTCCTTGATACTTTCAAAAGCCCCAGCAGCCTTAGACAATTCTGCAGCTGCCACCGTATCAGCTCATTGGCCCAATTCCATAAATTCTGGAATTCCTGGAGCATGTAGCCACATATACAGCCTCAGGACAACTCTTAATTTCTCAATACAGACATCCCAGTAGGAATATACAAAACTAAGCTCAAGGAACAAAACAACAGAGAGGCACAACTAGCAGCAGCTTAGTGAATCTTCAGACAATGATTTAATGAGTCCATTGTGAGATGTGACCATTTTCACGAGTTTTCTATTACTAAAATTCTTTTGACATTTTCATTACCAGTTACTTACTTGTAATGAGCAACATATAGTAAATGATCTTTATTTTCTGCCAAAAGGGGAACAAAACAATTGGGAAGCTAGAGACAATGATGGGAAGTTAGGGACAATGTACACTGGTGGTGGGATTGGTGTTGGAATATGTAAGGCTAGAAACAATTGTATTATGGGCAATTTTATAAGTCACTGTACATATTTAAAGATACATAAAATAAAGTCAGAGTCACAGGAGACCAGCAGGGGAGGAAGGGGAGAGATGAGATCCCAGAACCTAAACCTAGATTGCCTCAACACAGAAGGGCAGGATGCAGATAGGAGACTAAGAAAAAAAAGACTAAAGAAACAACTTTGAAGGAAGCAGTAAAAGAACCAGGAGAGTGTAGGGTTCTCTGAGTCCAGGAGAGAGAAATAAACGACCCCATCTAAGGAGAAAGGAACAAGCAATTGAGCGAAGTGTTGCTGACAGGTCAAATAAGATGAGGCTTGAGAAGTGACCAGTGACCTGATGAGGTGAGAGGACAGTGGGGTAGGGGCAACCAAACCATCTAAGGAGCTCACAAGAGCTTCATCCACCCCTCCTCCAGGCTCTCCCATCCCTCTAGTCCTCTTGCCTGAGCTGAGCCTGACCCACAAGCTACCTCAGATTTGCAACCTCTCGAAGGACCAGGTCTCCCTAGCAGCCCATTAGCCCAAAGCTTTCTCTGGTGTGCGTGATGATATAGTAAAGTCTATGTTCACTGCTTGAAATCCAAGGCAGCAGGTTCTTTCACTCACATGCTGGCTGCCTGCCCTCCAGCAGCTCCTCATCCAACCAACAATGTAGAGGTAGAGAGGGAAAGAACTGCCCCATAGGGAGAGAGGGCACAGGTGCCAGCTTCAAGAGAGGAGCAGGATGTGAGTTCTGAGAGCTGAATTCTGGAGTGGGCAGTGAAGGGGATGGATGTGGGGAGCAATAGAGGAAACAGCAAAGGAGACAGTAGAATGGACAATGAAAAGAACAGCAGAGTGGACAGTGAAAGGGACAGGGGAGCGGATGGGGGAACAGTGGAGGTAGCAGAGGGGGGAACAGTGGCAGGACAGGTGAGGGCTCTGAGGGTCTGTCTGCTCAGCTGATGCCCATGCAGGCAGACAATTCAGGTAGACTTTGCAAACATAAAACTGAATCCCTTTTAAAAAAATAAATCAAAGGGGCACAGCAATAGGGCATTTGCCTTACACGTGGCTGACTCAGGACGTCCCATATGGTCCTCCAAGCCAGGAGTGATTTCTGAGCGCATAGCCAGGAGTAATCCCTGAACATCACTGGATGTGGCCAAAAAAATCCTCCCCAAAATATAAATAAATAACTCAAGGACAGCTAAATTGTTGTTTCCTCAGGTACCCTTCCCAGGGAAGGCATGGTAGCCTGCTGGCCTGGAAAGTTCTCTGTAAGGGGAACTCTTAAGAGGGACTCTTTAAGTGGACTCTTCACCCCTACATACCAGAGGTCTCAATTGCGCATTGAGCTCCAGAGCCCAGGAAACACAGTGGAAAAGCAGATGCAAATTCATCCCCCCCTCCTTCCATTCTCCTGGCCAGGGGGCTCTCTGACAAACTCCTGCCCCCTCAGGGAGAACCAGGCCACTGGACCACAGTGTGGAAAGAGGTCAGGGGTTGCCACTTAGCAAAACCTGTTCACGTGGCAGCCATTCTCCCTGCTGTTTCAAAGGGCACCAATGCCAGGCCTCACCACCCCACACTGCCTCCCCAGCATCTCAGCTCTGCTCAAGCAGCCAGTGCATCTCACTCTGGTGGTCTCAGGGATGGCCAGACACTGTGAACCCATACAAACCTTTGTGCAGGTATGTCCACACATACGCCAGACCATGTCATCACCTACTGAAGGAACATCTGAGATCTCGAAAGGGGTTAGACAACTTCTCTGTTTGTTTTGTTTGAGGGCCACCCATGGGGACCCTGTTTGTTTTTTTTTGTTTTTTTTGGGGGGGGTTTTTTTTGGGGTTTTTTTGGATTTTTGGGTCACACCCGGCATCACTCAGGGGTTACTCCAGGCTCTAAGCTCAGAAATCGCTCCTGGCAGGCTCGAGGGACCATATGGGACGCCGAGATTTGAACCAATGACCTTCTGCATGAAAAGTAAACGCCTTATCCTCCATGCTATCTCTCTGGCCCGAGGACCCTGTTTTTGGGAGTTAGAAAAAAGGGCCAGACTGGCAGCTGAAGAGCTGTATAAAGGTGAGTGAGGAGACTGTGGTTGGGTAAATGATTTTTCCAGAAACAGGCCTTGGGAGAAACCTTATTTTCTGAATTTTCCATATGCACTGGACTCAAGGACGGTCAAAGGCTAAGGAGTAAGGATCAGCGCAGAATCTCAGAAGGCTCACCAGACCCCTCCACAAGGAGTACGAGACTAGAAGTCAGCAAACTTGGAAACAACCCAGAGCAGTGTCCCAGGAGGAAGCATGAAAATGAAGATTGGGGGAGATGACCTGCCGGGTTGGGGCAGGGCTAACACTGGACATAGAGGATGGGCTTCTGTAGGGTTCTGCACTGTGCCCAGGGCAGAAGGGACTATGGAGAGCAAGGGAGCATAGGCTGAGTGTATATGTGTGTGTGTTGTGTACATAGCCTGCGGGAAGTGTGTTCGTGCATGTATTTGTGGTGTACACATGGCTGGTGGGGTGTGTGTGTATATGTGTGTGTGTGTGTGTGTGTGTGTGTGTGTGTGTGTATACCCACGTGCATGCATGGGTACATGTATGCACTCACCCACCTACATCCAGAGCCTCACCCTGAAAGCCATCAGAAACTGGGGAGAGAGCAGGGCCTTGGAGTGTGGAACTCAGAACCAGAATCAGAAAGCGCATCGCCGGAGCTATGTAACTTCCTGCAAGTGACTTAATGTTTCTGGATCTAATCTCTTGCCTGTTGAATGGGGCTGTTCATAATGTGAACCTCTAAAGTCAGGAGAGAGGCACTAAAATAGTTAACAACCAAGAATACTAAGTGAGATGATCAGATGTAATGTGTTTAAATTTTGTATAGGGGCCTTATTCAGCAGGGCCAGGGAGAAAGTGGCGAAATACCCAAGGGCTATTCCCAGTCACACTCATGCTCATCCTGCCTGCAGGTCAATGGTTAGTTCACTTCCTGTGGTGTGATACTGTTGGGGAGAGGTCAGGGGGAGGCAGCCACCAGTAGTGCTCAGGGTCCACCCCACCCAGTGATGGTGCCTGGGGTCTTTGTGGCTCTAGGGATCAAACTCAAGGCCTCATACACGTACCACACACCCCACCAATGTTAAGTCATATCTCTAGTTCCTAATGTAATGCATTTTAAGCGTCTATTTTACCAGACACTTCTTAAACTTGTAGCATGATCACAAAGGTAGGACAGTGATAGAATACATGCTTTGCATGCATGAGGTTGTGGGTTCAATTCCCTAACCCAAATAAATAGATAAATAAAAAGAATGGGCATTGATAACAAATATAGAAACTGAGCAAACAGGAACTACTACCATCTACTTCCTGGTGTTCACAGTGTATTAGAATTATGTATGATGTTTCCATTGGGGAAGCAGGATGAAGAGTCACAAAAATTCTCTGCACTATTTTTGCAACTTCCTCTAGGTCAAATCAAAACTATTTTAAAATAAGTTGTGTAAAAACCTTAACACACACACACACACACACACACACACATACACACAAATACCATTGTATATGGAATCTGATCTGAAGATAGGGTGAGAGATCTAACTTTGAGGATTTATGTAAATACAATCCCTAGAAAATATGCCCTTCCTCTGACTCACATTCCTGGGAAGATAGTCTAATTAGGGGCTTGGAATATGGCTTAGTGATAAAGCACATGTCCTGCATGTGTGGTACAAGGTTCAATGGTGTCAGAGTCACTAGAAATATAAAATAAAGAAGGGGCCTGGAAAAATAGGATGGCAGTTAGGGAGCTCGCCTTGTATACAGCCAACCCAGGTTCAATCTCTGGCACCACATATGGTCTATCAAGCCCCTTCAAGAGTGATCCCTGAACATAATGACAGGAGCATCACAGAGCATGGCCCGAAGACAAAAAGAAAGAAAGAAAATGTCCAATTGTGGTCAGGGATTACTTCTGGCACTGCACTCAAAAATTACTCCTGACAGACTAGGGAGACCATTTTGGGGTGCATGGGATTGAAGTTCTGTTGACAGCCTGTACTATCTCTCCAGTACGATCTCCTGTACTTCTCCAGACTGCTTTACTATCTCTCCAGCCCCAAATAATATCCATTTGGACTGATACTCTACTTTTTAACAGCAAAAGGAGTTCCCTATATATTGAGTAGGGATAAAAGTAGGTCACGGTATTAGAGAGTTTTATCTTAAACTTTTGTTGTTGTTTTTTTTTTGTTTTGTTTTGGGGGCCACACCCAGTGACGCTCAGGGGTTACTCCTGGCTATGCGCTCAGAAGTCGCTCCTGGCAGGCACGGGGGACCATATGGGAACCGGGGGATCGAACCGTGGTCCATCCTAGGCTAGCGCAGGCAAGTCAGCAGGCACCTTACCTCCTGTGCCACCTCCCGGCTCCCTATCTTAAACTTTTGTATATGTGCAGTAAGTCATTAAGAATAGTCTAAGGAACCAGATTACCTGGCTTTGTATTTTAGTTTGTGAGCTTAACCTAGATACCTAAGCTTTCCAGGCCTTAGTCTCCTCATTTTTACGAAGAGTTTCATTACAAAACCAAGAGTTGACTTGTTGAGGACTAAACAAAACTGCACATATAAAACACTGGCAGCTAATAAGAATCAAATATTCTATTGTGTTACTAGGTTTTGTTTTACACTGCTATATACTCATTGAAGACTAATAAAAGAATGAATAAATACCACAATCAGCATATTCAATTATACTGAATGATTACATAGCAAAGAGCTATTTTTTGTTGTTGATATTTTCTAATGTTTCCATAGCAAATATAAATTAAAAGCAAAGCAAGGGGCTGAGTGGGAGCACAGCGGTAAGGTGCTTGCCTTGCACATGGCTAACCAAGGACAGACCTGGGTTTGATCCCTGGCATCCCATATGGTCCCCCAATCCAGGAGCGATTTCTGAGCGATAACCAGGAGTAACCCCTGAACATCACCGGGTGTAGCAAAAAAAAAAAAAAAAAACCTAAAATATGTTTAAAAAAAAAAAAAGAATCAGTCCTTGAGCACAGACACCCTCCCTCACCACTTCCTCATACTTTTAGAAGCCCTGGCTTATAAAACCACACCCACAAATACAGTCGCCCTGTCTACATCAGGCAACTCAATAGGCTCACTGTTCTTGAAAAAGATGTAAGCCAAGCTGTAAAAAATTATGGGTCCACTGGCCACAAAGCTGAAAATTGGCAATCTTGGGAGAAGAAGGTGGCCCAAATCCCTGCTATGCTAAAGTCATGTCTGCTGCACCCATCACCTACAATCTCCACTTTGCCAATGGCACTGCTTCACCACTCCTCTATGAACTCTCTTTGATTACAGAAAGACACCAATCAGACCAAAACTCTAGATATGCTGGTATTTGAACTGACATCACCAGGACATTTTATGGAGTGAGTGTGGGCACTCACATATGACACATATGTCACATATGACAATTCCATTTTTGCTGAATACTGTCATCCCCATAGGAAAATACCAATTTAGACTCCTATGTATATTGAAGCCACCTAATGTTCAGAAACAAATGATGTAACAGAATGGTCAACTAGCAACAAGAGCTTACTAAACCTTTTGACAATGACAATAATTCATTGTCGATATAATAATTTTCACAAATTTGCTTGTCACTGTACTCTTTTTTCTGTTTAATTTTCCTTCTTTTCCCCCTATTTTTTCTTTTTTAAATAATTTCACTCCTTGGGCCAGAAAGATAGCACAGAGGTAGGGTTTTGCTTTGCATGCAGTCAACCCAAACGGACAGTTTTTGAATTCCGGCATCCCATGTGGTCCTCTGTGCCTGCCAGGAGCAATCTCTGAGCTTAGAGTCAGAAGTAACCCCTGAGCATCTCCAGGTGTGATCCAAAAGCCCAAATAAATAAATAAATAAATACATAATTTCACTCCTACTTACCTGGAAACAAATGCATTGTGATCAACTACGTCAACTATGTGATACACGCTCAAAAGATTCACTCCTGTAAGGATTAGGGGACCATATGGGGTCCTAGAGAGCAAACTGGGATTGATCACTTGTAAGGCAAGCTTTTTTTTTTTTTTTTTTTTTTTTTTTTT
>PVKC010031940.1:0-14388 GCA_004027635.1 Crocidura indochinensis | reverse complement strand
ATTTCTTCATTTCTCTTCTATACAAGGTTAAGGTTTAATAATAATATCATAGAATCAGACAGTATAGAGGATGTTAAAGCACTTACCTTGAAAGCATCCAACCCTGGCTCAGACTCCAAGATCACATGGTCCCTAAGCTGAGTATAGAGAGATTATCAGCACAGGACTCGAAATAGTCCCTGAGAACTGCCAGGTGTGACCCAAACCCTAAAAAAAGGAATTTAATTGAGTGGTCTGCTAATAATAAAAACAGCAATATTATAAAGAGGGCACTTTATTGTATGAACAAAAATACTCTCTCTCCAATGTCTGATATAAACATTATGTACTAAATTTATACACAAATTGAAGCATGAGTCAAGAAAACATGGGGTGAGCAGGAGCGATCTGCACACAGCAGATCCAGGACAGATGGTGGTTTGAATCCTGGTATCTCATATGGTCCCTTGTTCCTGCCAGGACCAATTCCTGAGCACAGAGCCAGGAGTAACTCCTGAGCACTGCTGGGTGTGACCGAAAAACAAAAACAACAACAACAACAAAAAAGTCATGGGGTATTTAAAAAAAGCTAAAGAAGTTCTAAGTCTTATATCCTGATGAATTGTTCAGGAACTCTTCCAATAATTCACACAATTCCAACTCTCTGCTGATTAAAGATGCTGTCTTTTGTTTTCTACTGTGAATATACAGAGTTGTAGCTTAAGATTAGTTCAATCAACATTTCCTCTTTTTTTCCCCTGAGTTATAATTGTTGAAGTCTTTGCCCCAGGTTGTATATGACGAAGGACCTCTCTATGTCTTCTCCCCAACTGAAGAACTAAGGAAACGTTGGATTCATCAACTCAAAAATGGTGAGATTTATATGAATAATAAAGTAGTTTTCTAAAAATATCAAAAAGAAGGGGAATCTATGAAGGAAAGACAGCAATTAGAATGAGAGAGAGAAGAGAGAAGAAAGGTAAACAGAGGGAGGGAAATGCTGAGAGAAATTATAAAGGAGAAAGGAGAAAAGAAAATAAAAACGGATAGAAGGAAGTTAGAGAAATAAATACAAAGAGACTGGAGTGATATACAGCAGGTACAAGCTCTTGCCTTGCATGCAGATCACTCAGTTTTGATCCTTTATGATCCCCAAGCCCTGCCAGGAGTAATTCCTGAGTGCAGAGCCAGGAGTAATTCCTGAGTGCAGAGCCAAGAGCAACTCCTTAGCGTGGCTGGGAGGGTCAAAAATCGAACAAAAAATAAAACATGAAGGAGGGATCAGATAGTAGAGGGGTTTAGGTGCTTATCTTGCTTGCATGCAGCAGACTGTGGTTTGGTCTCCTGAGTACTGTCCTCCAGGCATAAATTAAAAATAACTTCTAAGCCTAGCCAGGTATGAGCAAAAACCCTCTATGAAGAAAGAAGAGAAAAGAAAAAAAGAAAGGAAAATGAAAGAAAGAAATAAAGAAAAAAAGAAAAAAGAAATATAAAAAGAGTTAAAAGAAAAGAATAAAGAAAGGAAAGAAATTATCCTGGGCATAAATGAGACAATAATGTGAAAGCTCACGGAAAAATGGGAAGCACTGTGTAAGAGAACACTATACATATTTTTACTGTGGATAAATATTTTCCATGAATTACATCATGTTTCTTATTTTTAAGGGTCTAAATTTGAACATAGTTTCAGCCTTTCACACAGACCATACAGTGTGTTCAGATAAACTTGACTGTAACTGCTCGTACAGGATGCCTGCATGCATATTTGTGTTTATATATAGCTACTCATCAAGTGACTGAGAGATTAACTGGTTGAGTTGACAGTAGGAAAGGCAACCTAGAGAAACAGGAAGGATGGCCAACTGATAACAGGATGGTTGGGTTATTGCATGACAGCCCTTAGCCTTAAAAACATTTACATTCTGATAGTCGGTGGATGACTAAATAAGCTTTGTTCTACTCCCTTGAATGCAAGCCTCAGTGAAATACAATTTAGCCACCTTTTTCAAACTGAAAAGAAAGTGAAAAAAGAAAGAATAGCCATTGAATACAAATCTTGCTATGGACCAGACACTGAGTTAGACGCCTTACATTTATTATCTCATCTATATTCATAGCAACATTAGCTAAAAACAACAATAATTAATGCTTAGCAAGCCATTAATTTGTAATAGGATCTGTGCCAAAACCTTCAACTTTTAATTTAATCTTTAATTTAATCCACAGTGAGATCATAAACTAGTATAGATGAGGGTGTTAAGACTCAAAGAGGTTTAGTAATTTCAAAGGCATACAGCTACTTAGAGGTAGATTCTGGAGTTTACTTTAACAGATTTGGGTCTGTGATACCTTCCAAACCCAACCTTTTTTGTTTGTTTGCTTGCTTTTGGACCACACCCATTGACGCTCAGGAGTTACTCCTGGCTATGTGCTCAGAAATCGCTCCTGGCTTGGGGGGACCATATGGGACGCAGGGGGATCTAACTACAGCCTGTCCTAGGCTACCGCTTGCAAGGCAGATGCCTTACTTCTAGCATCACAGCTCCGACCCCCAAACCCAAACTTTTTACATAGTTAAATGTGCCATAGGCTTTGGCACTGAGCCTGGTACATAGTAATGGTTTGTTAAACATTCATTTTTTTCATTTTCCAGACTTTTTAAAAATAATATCTTTAAGCAATTTGATTACAGACATGATTGTAGTTGGATATCAGTCATATAAAGAGCACCCCCGTTCACCAGTGCAACATTCCCACCACCAATGCCCCCCATTTCTCTCCTCTCCCAGCCTGTATTCAAGGCAGGATTACTACTTCTCTCACTGATTGACATTGTTAATGATAGTTTTCAGTCTAGCTATTTCTCTAACTGCACTCAGCACTATTTGTGGAGAGCTTCATGTTGTGAACCGATCCTTCCAGCCCTCATCTCTATTGTCTCTGAACAGTATTACAATAATTTCTTTTATTTTTCTTAAAACCCGTAGATGAGTGAGACTATTCAGTGTCTATCTCCTGCTGACTTATTTCACAGAGCATAATAGATTCCATGTACACCCATGTAAAGGAAAATTTCATGACTCCCCATCTGACAGCTGCATAATATTACATTACGTATATATACCATAGTTTCTTTTTTTTTGTGGTTCTTGGGTCACACCCGGCAGTGCTCAGGGGTTACTCCTGGCTCCATGCTCAGAAATTGCTCCTGACAGGCACAGGGGACCATATGGGGCACCGGGATTCGAACTGATGACCTTTTGCATGAAAGGCAAACGCCTTACCTCCATGCTATCTCCCGGGCCCCTTATACCATAGTTTCTTTAGCCACTCATCTGTTGAAGGGCATCTTGGTTGTTTCCAGAGTCTGGCTATTGTGAATAGTGTTGCTATGAATATAGTGTGAGGAAGGCATTTTTGTATGTTTTTTTGTTTGTTTCTAGGGTATATATCCCTAGAAGTGGTATAGCTGGATCATATGGGAGCTCCATTTCTAGTTTTTTGAGGAATCTCCATATTGTTTTCCATAAAGGCTGGACTAGATGGAATTCTCACCAGCAGTTAATGAGAGTTCCTTTCTCTACATTCATTATTGTTGTTTTTCATCCAAGGTTGCTATGAGCACTAGATGAGATAATAAATGTAATTTATGTGCTGCTTAATTTTCAGTCCTAGAGACTATAAAATATTCTAGAGTAAAACCATGTCAAGATTACAATTAAGTGACATATTGCACCATATAGTACAGTTTTTTTTATATTTTGAGATAAGAGAGATATCTATGTTAGCCCTAGGGGTGGAAAAAAACACTTCAGTAGTGTTTATTGTGCTTCAGGATCTTTTCTAAGTTCTTTACATATGCTAAATCACTTCTTCTTCATATTAAGCATGGAAATAAATATTCCCATTATCTTCATTTTACAAATGATGAAACAAATAACTTGTGCAATAGCATGTAATTAGTAAGCAGTAATCTCAGACTTAGAATTTAAACTCTAAATTCCTTGTTCTGAAGGAATGTTTTCTTTTTCAAGCCAGAAAAGTATTTTCAGGGACTGCAATAACAGCTCCATAGGGCATATATATTTGGTTTCGACTTCAACAGTGTCTTGAACACAAAAAGGGAATAATCTGTAGCTGTGTTAATTTGTTTTTGTCTGTGGGATCAAATAATAACCACCAACCTGTGCTCCACATTGATGGACAGCAAGAATTTGGTTCGGAAATGAGAGAAGATGGGACATATTAGGCAAGAGAGAGAAATAAAGAAAACACATGGCACGTACAAGTTAGTAGTATCTTTACTTCAAATACTGTTTTTAAAAACGATTATAATTTAATGAATATTTACTGAGTACTCACTCAAGGTATGAGCAATGATCGATGATAAGAATACCTAGTTTTTATCTATTTTTTGTGGAGCAAATGGTTTTATTTTTTTTTAGCAAAATAGTTTTATTGAAAGAAATTTTTTTAGGAAGATGTAATGGTGAGGTGGAGAACAGTAGATAAGCAATTGCACTTAGCCAACCTGGATTTACTCCCTGGCTTTCCATATGGTTTCTCTTGAGCATACCAGGAATGATTCCTGAGTAATCCTTGAGTACCACTGGTAGTCTCAAAACAAACAAACAAAAAAGTGTGATGGGAGAGAATGATAGGAATATGTGTTTTAGAGAGAATATGGGCTTCTCCACAATGGAAAAAAGCAAAGGAGAAAAAGAGAGAACACAATTTTGTAAAAGCAACCAAGTCAAGAATATCCAGCTTTTATTTATTCATGATGCATACACATAGCTATTTAGTTTCTTAGATAAGCAAAATGATCGTAGTAAAAATAAACCAAAACAAATGAACAGATAACACTGACATTCCAGTTGTGTGGGTAGTGTAAGTTGTAAGTATACCTTTATGTGTTTTATGTTTTACTTTATAGCTTACTGAAGGAATTTTTCCTTAGTTGTTCCAGATGAAGGTGTATCCTGTTGAGTCTGCTTGAGTCAAACAGGAGTCATACATTATACACTCTACACGTTATGACAAACAACATAGTTGCTGAGATAAACAACTATGAAATTAGTATAATTGCTTTGGTCCAAGGTCTAACTAACAATTCGAGGTCAGCTCCAGTTCCTGGCAATGCCAATAATGAGATACTATAGCTCTGGAGAACTAGGACATGGATGAAAGCATAAGTTAACTTGCTTTAGAGAAAAATTCTTTTTGCTAGCTATATTCCTGAGACTGCACACATCTAAGCATACCTCAATTTACAAAATATTTATTCATATACTTTATATCCAGCTGTCACCATTTTTAGTAACACTTTCCAATCTAAGATTCTGTCTTGGAGAAATAGGACATAGGATCTCCCTGAACATGGCACAGACATTGTTTAGAATCATATTCAATGTCATAGAACTATAGATATTTGTCTCCATACACTACTCCATACATTCATTCTTTGGTCAATCTCAATAGGACCTATCCTAATAGCAACTTCAAAAATAAGCAAGTGGAATAAAGATGGCACCAATGAATTTATAGCAACAAATATAAAATGAATAATTTTGTTCATTATTAAATTAAAAGTTTTAAAGTCATTCTTATAAATATGGATATATGAGACTGGCTCATTAACTACCTAGTGAATGTGCACCAACTACTAGTGTTTCCCAGGCAGGGCCCTGAGAAAATTAGCAGTTTTGCTTAGCCCCCACTTCTGGATTTGACTTAGCTTATCTGCATAACAAATACCATAGGCCATGGGACTTAAACTTGCATTGTTTAACATTTTATACCTATGGGAACCAGCGCCTCTCTGCATACTACTCTATGGAACAGCATGAGACCATTGCATTGAATCACTGTTTTTCAACTGTTCTTTTATTATTATTATTTTGTTTTGGAGCCACACTTGGCAATGCCCAAGGGTTACTCTTGACTCTGTATTCAGGGATAACTGCTGGTTGTGCTCAGTGGGTCACACGGGATGCTGGAGGATGCAATCACATGCAAGCAAAGTACTTTATTTGCAGTACTATCTCTCCAGCCCCTTTAACATTTCTACAGCTGTGTACCAGTACTGATCTGCAGACCATCAGTTAAAGACCACTAGCTTAAAACAACCACTATTTGTTTCTCACAATTCTAGAGGAATCTAATATCAAAAGCTTATAGAAATCTTCCCGGTTTTCAGACTAATTTTGTCATTGTTCTCAAGAGGCAGATTGGAAAAGAATCTTGGGTGTCTTAGCCAGGGCACTAATCCCATTATGAAGGTTCAACTCACAACATATTTACCTCTCTGATGTCCATCTCCTAATGCAATTAACATGAACAGCTTTCATATGTGATTTGTAGATGAGGCAAGAAACATTTAATTCTGTTTTTGCAACACTGTTTTTGCACATTTCTAAGTGGCTGGATATATTCTCTTTGCATTATTCGAGCGATGTTATCTCAAGGGACCTCTCAAGGGTTATATAGAGAGTTCAGCAGGCTAAGTCCATGCTTTTCATGCAGGAGGCCCAGGGTTCATTCGTTGGCACCACATGGTCACCTGAGCACCTTGCTGGATGTGGCCCAAAGAAAAAAATGGCCTAAGAGGCAGAAATTATTTGAGGAGGTAAAGTGGGTAAAGTGGGTATTTTTTGGTTGTATTTATTTAGTTTTTGGTTAGAGAGCGAGGGATAGAACCCAGGGCCTCATGTATACATACATATGAGGCATGTTCTCTCTGGTGGGTTATTTCTATTTTTCTCTCCTCTCCCTTCATCTCTGCTACCTCTCCCCTGATTTATCATTTTGTTGTAGATGGGAGAAGTCAGACCTACTAAAAGAAGTAGGTCTCCTGGTTGGCAAACTTCAAGATGAAGAATGTGTCATAAAGTAAAAGAAAGGAAAAGAAAGTAAAAAAAGGAATTACATATCTCAGACTGAGATATAGGAAAATCTCAATATGGACAATGTATAGTCACTTGTCTTTCTAAAGGTAGTTTTATAGTTTTTCCAAAATTGTCCTACCTAGGGCTTTGTTGCTCTGGTGTGGTTAAGCAAAAGAGCCTTGAAATTTAGATGGTCTTTTCCATAATCTTAGTGGCCCTTTTTTAGTTCTTGAACCTTAGATGCTCCATCTGGATGGTGTTATGTCCACGAGAAACCATATTAGTGGGATACTTTAAGGCTAGTGACCTGGGCAAAAAATCACATGTTAATATTATTACTTAAAAAACTCATTATCAGCGACTTCTGAGCGAATAGCCAGGAGTAACCCCTGAGCGTCACCGGGTGTGGCCCAAAAACCAAGAAAAAAAAACTCATTATCAGAGTCCTTTCCTGGTCCATCTACCTGAAACTGCTATACTACATTACAGTAGAATTTCAAAGCTATACAGTAAGTGTGAAAGATTTACTATACTCACTAACGAAGTTCTAGTGCTACCTCATTACCAAAAAGATCCCGTTTACAACATTTCTAACCCTTATTTTCTGTCTGGTAATGACCAAGCTATTGCTTCATAAGGTTGTTCTTTTGTTTTTCTTTGGCACCACATCCAGCAGTGCTCAGGGGTTATTTCCAGTACATTGTTCACAGTCATTTTTTGCAGTGCTTGAGGACCTGGGGATTGAACCTTAGTTTGTCCCTGACCCTCATAAACTAAATGACTAATTAATTTGCTGAATGTGGGGGGAGGGTTGGAGACCTTATGAAATCTAATTAGCATATTAGATTAATGTAATTTTTCGAAATAGCTAGTTGTTAATTAAAAATTTTAGGCCCTATTATTTCTTGACATCTATCAATCTCCAAACACAGACATTCATTTGAAAGGATATATACACAACTATGTCATCACTTCACTTAATACAATAGCCAAGATATGGAAACAACCCAACTGATCAATTACAGATAAAAAAGAAGTTGGAATATTGTGCAGCTCTAAGAAAGAACAAAATCATGCAATTTGTAGCAACCTGGATAGAACTAGATGGTATCATGCTGAGTAAAGTCAGTCGTTAGAAGAAAAGGGATATATAAAGAATTATATCTCTGATATGTGGGACTTAAAGATATGAAGCAAGGCAGCAACAAAGATCCAAGGGAACATAATGTGAGAACTAACAAACATAATTGAGTTGGGGTCTGGGTGAGATGGAAAGTAGGTGAGGAGAGGGATATGTGTACGCTGGTGATGGGTGTAGTGTCAAAATTATGTTCATGAGAAACCATTAATAATAGTATTTTAAGTCAAAAATAAATAACATTTAAAAATAAAAGTCAGAGGCTGGAGAGATAGCACAGCTGTAGGGCATTTGCCTTACTCGAGGCCAACACAGGATGAAAGTGGTTTGATTCCTGCCAATCCGTGTGGTCCCCCGAGCCTGCCAGCCATGATTTCTGAGCAGAGTCGGGAGTAACCCATGAGAGCCACAGGTTGTGACCCCCAAACAAAAAAAAACATAAATTAAAGATCATAAGACTAAAGAAATTCTTGGGCTGGGGTGTATGTAGCTCATTAGCAAAGCACATATCTCACAAAAGTGAGGCCCTGTGTTGCACACACACACACACACACACACACACACACACACACACACACGAAAGACAGATAATTCTTGACACAAGGGTGGGGCTATGACTCAAGTGGTTTAATACTTTTCTAGGATGTAAAAGGCCTCAAGTTTAATCCATGGTTCTTCATGCCCCTTCCTCCATGAACTGCTGGTAATAGTCCCAGTAACCTCAGGAACTTCTGGAAGTTGCCTCTATGCCTCTATTTAAAAATTGTTGGCTTGTTAGCCTCTGGATTTGATTCAGATAGTAGCACACATGTATGCATGAGTGAGTCTCTGGGTTTGAACCCTAGCACATGGTCTCCCAAGCACTCCCAGGACTGCATAAGTAACAAGAGAAGAATTCTTGGCATGTCTATTGGTGCCAAGGATTGCACCTGAGAATCTTCAAATACTTAGGTGTCAGGACATGGGAGAAAAGATATTGGGTAGAGGTAGAGGGTCCTGTGAAATTATTCATAATTGCCAATACATGCTAATAATTAGTCTCACCAACTTTGGATTGGTTTGAATTTTGTTCTAAAGCTCTCTGAGACCCAAGTAATCCCTTATATCCTGCATTCTATCTAAATAGATCTCACAGCTTTGCCCTTGGAATATTGGTGGGGAGTAAGTGCTGTAAATAAAATGAGATATGAGAGTGGGCATAGGATACTGATCAGAAACCTTTAAATCCATGTTTATGAAAGCATCTAGATAGTATTTTTATATAAACAGTTCTTTATGGACAAGAGAGATAGTTCAGTGAGTAGGGCAATTATTTTGCACACAGCTCGTATGAATTTGATCCTATCATCCCATAGAAGTTTAAGTCCCCTCAGCATTGCCAGGAATGATACCTCTGTACAAGAGCTAGGAGTAAACCTGAGCACTGTCAGGTGCAGTCCCCAAACAAACAAAAAATACAGTTCTCTAATATATTTACCTATGAAACTCAAAACTCACTTGGGCACCAAAAGATTTAGGCATCTTTCAAAGTCTTAATAGGATGTGATTAGGAAGGTTGATCTAGTCTGTACAGAGGAAGGTTTGGGAAGTGGTTAAAAATCTTGCAGAGGGGCTAAAGAGATAGCATGGAGGTAGGGTGTTTGCCTTGCATGCAGAAGCATGGTGGTTTGAATCCCAGTATCACATATGGTCCCTCGAGCCTGCCAGGAGCGATTTCTGAATGTAGAACCCCTGAGTGCTGCCGGGTATGACCCCAAAACCCAAAAAATTCTTACAGAGCATTAAGCAGCACATGCTGAAATGGTGTACGACTTCAAATATGCCTTAAATATGTTTATTAGTTTGTTGTTTTCAAAAACAAACCAAGGACTTTGCTTCATGGTTGCCTAGCTACCGCCAATTTATTTATGTTGTCTTTGCTTCTCTGATGCCTGGATGACTTGTTTAATAGATTATTAAGAATCTTAAAATGCTACCATATTAAAATGATAATGCTATTTTCTTCTATTGGCAAACCACTCTATTCTTTTCACTGCATGTTGGCTTCTGTGAGATATTCAAACTTTACAATCTTGTGGGGGTAAGTAGAGTTACAGTGTTTATCACCCATAGTAAGCCAACTCACTTTACTGGCCCTGGAAAATTAGAACAATGATGATTGTAGAGGCATAATCACCTTTATTTGCCCCTAAGCTCTGCAGCTATTATATAACTATAGAAACCCTCATGCAGATTTCTAACTGAATCCAAAAAAAAAAAAAAAAAACTTCAGTAAGGGATCCAGGACATTGTTGTAAATATCTAGAACATGGTGCTTTGAGAATACTAGAAACGGGGTCGGGCAGTGGCGCAAGAGGTAAGGTGCCTGCCTTGCCTGTGCTAGCCTTGGACGGACCATGGTTCCATCCCCCAGTGTCCCATATGGTCCCCCAAGCCAGGAACGACTTCTGAGCGCATAGCCAGGAGTAAACCCTGAGCATCACCAGTGTGGCCCAAAAACCAAAAAAAAAAAAAAAAGAGAGAGAGAGAGAGAATACTAGAACACACTGGGCAGCTCATTGGGTCCAGTAGGAATGTCACACTCAGGACCTAGCATGCTAAGCACATTCTCCACCACTTTGAGCTATTTTTACTTCTGGTGCTCACATCTCTTAACAGTCAACTTCTATTTAGATAAATTTGGCTCATAGAGCTTCTAAGCCTCACACAATCTTGATAGTTTTTGACATCTCATCCAATATTTTCTTAGTCTGTCCACAACAGTCACTGTTTCCTGTCATAGCTGCACTTTCCTTGGGCATGCCGAGAATCCTTGCCATTCTTTTGTCATGTTGTGTTGAGTAGTAGTTGACATACTTTTTTGTTGGGAAGTACATTGGTGTCACACATGGTAGTGTTCAGAGGTTACTTCTGGCTCTTTACTCAGTGGTCATTCCTGGTGGAACTCAGAGTACCATATGTAATGTTGGGGATTGACCAGCTTGGCTATGCAATACCTTAGTCGTCTATTCCTCTGGTCCCTTGCCACACGGCTTTAAGACAATATGACTTGTTTCTGTAATGTTCATTGTCAGCTAACATTGGACTATCTAGAGTTAAAGTGTGGGTTTAGATTAGGCACATGGTTTCCTTTAGGTGGAAAGGAGAAGGAACTTCTGGTCTCATGCTTTCAAGGCAAGTGTTCTTAGTCATTGAACCATCCACATATCACCCTATTTTTTTGTTCTTGGGTTCTACAGACATTAGATATTCTTTGTTTTTGTTTCTGTTTTTGGACCATACTTAAGGAATCTCAGGGGCAATTGTAGGTCCTGTGCTGGGAGTCTCCCCAGCAGTACAGTTGAGTCAGTACTCAATCCTGGACACCCTACAATGCAAAGCATGCACTTAGCTTGTTGAGCTATCTGTGTGGCCCAACATCAGATATTATTATCATATTGATTGGGGGATAGATATGACAGGCCCATAAAGAGAATGGGGTCGGTTTTGTGAGTCAGCTTGTCTTTTTTTATTTTTGTGTTTGGGCCACACCTAGCAGTGCTCAGGGGTTACTCCTGGCTCTGTGCTCAGAAATCACTTCTGGCTGGTTCGGGGGACCATATGGGATGCCGGGATTCGAACTACCATCCATCCTGGGTCAGCTGTGTGTAAGGCAAATTTCCTAGTGCTGTGCTATCTCTTTGGCCCCAGCTGGTCTTCTTGTCTGCTTTCATTTAGCATGGCTAAAGAAGGGGCAATTTGGGGCCCGGGAGATAGCATGGAGGTAAGGCGTTTGCCTTACATGCAAAAAGGTTATTGGTTCGAATCCCGGTGCCCCATATGGTCCCCCGTACCTGCCAGGAGCAATTTCTGAGCATGGAGCCAGGAGTAACCCCTGAGCACTGCCGGGTGTGACCCCAAAACCAAAACCAAAACCAAAAACAAACAAAAAAGAAGGGACAATTTATTGAAGTTTACACTATGTGCAAAGAAGAAATCATGTAAATAATGAAACCTCTAATATGCCTGCTGTAATTGTTTACTTCTGTTCTGTTATAGTCATCCGGTACAATAGTGATCTGGTGCAGAAATATCATCCTTGTTTCTGGATCGACGGGCAGTATCTCTGCTGCTCTCAGACAGCCAAAAATGCAATGGGCTGTCAAATTTTGGAGAACAGGAATGGAAGTAAGAGAACTGATTGATATGATTTGATTATTCTTCCTCTATGTACTGTCTCAAAGGGTCTTACTCACTGAAACATGGGAGCTGGGAGAAGAGCTTTGTGGGAGTGAAATTCAGCAGATACTCAACTTTCTAAGCTATGTGATCTGGTATGAGGCTGTATTAATCCTGAATTTTCCTAACTCGCCTAAAGGCACTGTGAGCAAAATCTCTGACCAAAACATGAGCCTAGCCCTTTCATAAGGTCTATTTTCTGTCATTACTGCTTTCTTATTTTTCAGGCTTAAAATCTGGGAGTTCTACCCGAAAGACAAAAAAGCCTCTTCCCCCCACACCTGAGGAGGACCAGGTATGCAGGATATTGGGTGCTGATACTATGTAGGTGGATAGTCTATATTAACATTCAGAAAACACACCTAGAGGCCCAAGAAATAACTATCCAGATTCAGTTCCAGCAATGCATATGGTTACAGTTAGGAAAATTATAAATACTTAATTGTTTTAACAGCAAAACATAAAGCTGAAAACTGTGTCCCTAATGGCTAAATTCTTCCACTAATATGCTGCTTTAAATCTTGATTTTTTGATTATCTTTTGAGGTTTAGAAAGCTCTTTCTTAGACATAAGTAAGCAAGGCTAGAATTATTACACCAATTTGACAAACTGTAACTAGTGCTAAGAATGTATCCTGCCAATGTTGTATGCTGCTGCTGCTGTGTGTGTGTACAGCTTTAAAAATAGTGATACCAGAGGCTCGAGAGATAGTGAGGAGATAAAGCATTTGTCTTGCATGTATGAGGGCGGGGGCTGGATCCCCCGCACTGAAAAAAAATACTGAAACCCGTGTCTCATCTCCAGATATTTGGCATTACTGGTCTGGGAAACTATCCTGGTGTTAGGAATTTCAATCACTCCCTAAGTGATGCTGCTATGCTGTCTCGGCTGACAACTCTCATATAAAGGTTTTAAGCATAGTGTTCCAAGCCAGTGAAGATAGCACAGAAATTTGGGTGCATGCAAAATATTAACCTAATTCCAAGTTTAATCCCCAACGACATTGGATCTGCCAGCATTTTCAGATATACTCCAGTGGCCCCTGCACATTGCTGGGATGGCTCCACTGCTGTGTATCACCACAACCAGAAGAGCTCTTCAGGCTTTACTGCTGAACTAGGTTGGCTGTTGCTAGAACAGGCCTTTTAGCACCTCCAAAATCATTTAAATGTTGTTGAATGAATGCTGAATAAATCTTGAATGATGTCTGATTTGAATTAAGATAGTATTTCTAATAAGTTGGGTGAGTAGAATACATCATGTCTTACTAACATCCTCTGCCACTTCTTTTTTTCCAACTACTCAGATCTTAAAAAAGCCACTGCCCCCTGAGCCACTAGCAGCACAAATCTCAAGTGAATGGAAAAAAGTTGTAGCCCTTTATGATTATGTGCCAATGAATGCCAATGATCTGCTGCTGCGGAAGGGTGATGAATATTATATCCTGGAGGAAAGCAACTTACCCTGGTGGCGAGCTCGAGATAAAAATGGGTTAGTTCAGGGGAAGCCGGAGTACAATGGGTAGGGTACTTACCTTGCCCACAGCCAGTCCACGTTCAGACCTGGTATCCCATATGGTCTCTTGAGTACTGCTATGAATGATCCTGGACCATAGAGCCAAGAATAAGCCATGAGACCACTGGGGTGACACAAAAACACAAAGGATCAATTCCTTTCATTCCTGCCATTCATTCCTGATCTGTGTGCCTTGCCCAGTGAGTACATGCTACTCAGTTTCCTGATCATAAATAATGGGAAGTGCCTCGTTGAATTTTATCTTCCATCAAGTACATTCCTGAGTGCAGGTCTGTCCATGGCCATCTTACTGAGATAAGAGGCTTTGACCCACCATAACATGTTATGGTGGGTCAAAGTCAACTCACGGTTGAAGGTACTGAAGAGACAGTTCAATGACATCACCATCTTTAAGGGAGGAGCATGTTTTCTATACCTTCATTTGAGATGTGTCTGAGCTTAGGGACAAGGGAGTATCCTCTGTCTCTTCCCCACAAAGGGGACTATTATATGATCAACTACTTTTTTCCTCTCTAGGAAGGAAGGCTACATCCCCAGTAACTATGTCACTGAAGCAGAAGACTCCATAGAAATGTATGAGTGAGTATGCTTAGGTTCCCAGGACACAGAGGGAGGCATTAAGAGAAACCA
>PVKC010031939.1:0-14385 GCA_004027635.1 Crocidura indochinensis | reverse complement strand
GTTGCCTGCCTTGCCTTGTGCTAACCTAGGTCGAACCGCGGTTCGATCCCCCGGTTCCCCATATAGTCCCCCGTGCCTGCCAGGAGCGACTTTTGAGCGAATAGCCAGGAGTAACCCCTGAGCGTCACTGGGTATGACCCAAAAACCAAAAAAAAAAAAAAAAAAAATCTGCTAGTAGGGGCCAGGCAGTGGCGCTGAAGGTAAGTGCCTGCCTTACCTGCGCTTACCTAGGACAGACCGCGGTTCGATCCCCCGGATCCCCATATGGTCCCCCGTGCCTGCCACGAGCAACTTCTGAGCGAATAGCCAGGAGTAACCCCTGAGCATCACCAGGTGTGGCCCAAAAAAAAAAAAAATCTGCTAGTGGAGGAATCGAACTTCTACCAGGGAAGACCTTACTGCTGCGCTGGCATCAACTTACTCCAGAGAGGGTTCATATGACACCATGGCAACTAGGTAACAGCAACAACCTGCTTTCAGGGCAGGGTTCTCTGCATTGCCACCTAATGGTGAGATGAAACCAGCTCTGCATCACACTAACTTCTACATAGGAACTGTACAGAAACCAGGATCTCTAACTACCAAAACCTGACAGCAACAACCGTGATTGTGAAGAGCTTTTACTGTGACCACAGAAAAAGACTTTGGGGTTGGACAACCAATTATGCCTAGAGCCTGAAGTTGGTTTTATGCCAGAATAGTTCATGGGTAAGGTCTCCCTGTTTTAGGACAAAGGTTTTTCCTTTTTATTTCTTCCATATTTTGCTGTGCTTATGCAAACAACAACTGCCACATACACACACACACACACACACACATACACACATACACACACACCCCACACATACACACACACCTTTCTTATTGTATTTTTATTTCCTATCTTAAAAAATAGCTTACTAAATTTTCTGCTATTGTATTCATTATTGGAGATACAATAATTTTCACAAATATACTTGATACTGAACTTTTTCTTTTTCTCTTCTATTTTATTTTTTTAGTTTTTCTTTCTATTTTCTTTCCATTTTTTAATAACTTTGCTTTCCATCATCTTGAAACAAATGCATTATGATCAGTAATATGAACCAGTGATGCATTTTCTTTAAATAAAAAAATAATTTAAAGAAAGAAAAATCTGCTGGTGGGAGTTGGAGAGTACAGCAGGTAAGGTACTTGCCTTGCACATGGCCATGCTGGGCTCAATCCCCAGCCTCCATATGGTTCCCTGAGCACGCCAAGAGTGATCCCTGAGCTCAAAGTCAGGAATAAAGCCCACTCCTGGGTGTAACACAAAACTAAAACAAAAGTATTCTGGTAATTTTGTCATACATTACCACTAAAAACCTCTTGTTGCTTTTGGGAACAACATTTAGCAGTGTTCAGGGCTTAGTTCTGGCTCTGTGCACAGGGGCCACTCCCAGTGGGATTCGGAGACCATATGTGGTGCTGGGGATTGAACAATGGTAATTTATGTGCAAGGCAAGAATCCTACCCATTAGACTCACCAGACTCATCACTGAATAAAGTTTAACTCAAGGTCTGAGAGACAGTACAAGGTGGTAAAGTGTATGACTTGCATGTAGCCAAAGTCAGTTATATTCCCAGCACCACATATAGTACCAAAAACATGATTATCAAAGGTGACTCCTGAGCAGAGAGCTAGAAATAACTCCAAAAAATCCCCAAAAATTTTTAAGCCAGGGTTGGAGAGTAGTTAAATAAACTAAGTGAGTAAGTGCACTGATTGCAGGGTTCAGTCACCAACATCCTCTGGTACCACAAGCAGAGTAGACAGTAGTCCCAGAGCACTACCTTGTGCTGTACAATAAAAACTGTAATTCTTAAAAACTAAAAATGCAAATGCTACCAAAACCTGAGAAAAGGCTTCAAATGATATCAACAATGCTTATGAAGACACTTTTAGCACTGTTAAAAGGTACCTTAACTAACTATTCCTTAAAATAATTTCTTAGTGGGGGTCGGAGCGATAGGGCAACGAGTAGGGGCTTGCCTTGCATTCAGTCATTCAAATTCAACCCCAGGCTCTCACATGGTCCCCCAAATACTGTCAGCAGTAATTTCTTAGTGCAGAGCCAGGAGTAACCAGAGAGCATGATCAGGTGTGACCCGAAAATAAAAACAAAATCACAACAAAACTTCCTTAGTGAGCTAGAGAGACTAGGTTTACAATATTTGCCTTGCACACTATCAATCCCTAACACAGCACACAGTATCCCAAGAGCTTCCAGGATTGACCCTAAATATGCTCTAAGCTCCACAAGATGTGGCCCTAAAACCAAAATAATAATAATGACTAATAGTAGTATTCTTTTTTTTTTTTTTTTGGTTTTTCGGGCCACACCCGTTTGATGCTCAGGGGTTACTCCTGGCTAAGCGTTCAGAAATTGCCTCTGACTTGGGGGGACTATATGGGACACCAGGGGATCGAACCTCGGTCCTTCCTTGGCTAACACTTGCAAGGCAGACACCTTACCTCTAGCGCCACCTCGCCAGCCCCTAATAGTAGTATTCTAGAGCTGCCACTTCCTATCTATGTGATATTGGATGAATACTTTCTCATCTCTGAGTCTGTTTCTTAATGTAAAATTAATTTTGAAGGTATCTCCTAGATCTTAGAACCTTTCTGCAACTGAAAGAACCAGGCTATGGTTTGGCTGGCCAAAGGTAAATTAAAGAACACTAAATGGTCTTACAACAGCCAGTATATTGAATCCTCATACCAAATAGCTCCGTTTTATTTATTTCTGCACAGCAACAACCATTACAAAATGAAACTAACAGATCTGAGAATTGATTAAATTATAAAGGTTAAAAATTCCTCAGATGCTTTCAATAAACCAAACTTGCCCCCCTGTGCGCTACCAAGAGATAGTTCCTTCCCAGACTAACTCGGGGGTTGGCATATATCTTCCTTAGTGGAACATCAGCATGTTTGCCACAAATAGATGCTTATTAAGCATTTACACACAGGGCCTTACCCTCTTGGAATCCTGGGATCATCATGCTATGAGAACTTAAAAAAAAAAAGAAGGAAGGAGAAGCTAAGCAAACCAGATAAACTACCAGATAAACTATATGGGAGATAAACTATATGGGAGTTCAACCATAACCAGCATTTCAGGGCCAGAGTTACAGTAGAGAGGGTTAGGCCTTATATTTAGCTAATCTGGGTTTGATCCCAGATATGGCTACAAAAGGAACCCTCCGAGCAACACCAGGATTGATCCCTGGGCTCAGAGCCAAAAGTAAACCCTTAGCATCAAGAGATGTACCTTTCCTCACTCCCTCCAAAAAATAACCTGAGCAATTTATAGAATCACAAAAATGAATAAAATAGTATTGTTTTACCGGGAGTGGGGGAATCTGTCTTCTGCCAAGGGCCATCTGTATATTTATAACATTAGCAAACCATATCATACAAGCAGATGCGTCTTGGGCAGCTAATGAAAAAATATATGTGATCTTTCCTGTCAGAAACTAGGATCAGAATACATAATTTCATAAGCCTTATATGACCTATTGTCAAATGTTTCCAAGCTCCGTTCTCTGCAAGACAGATACATCTGAGCAAATAAAATGAAAAAAAATAATTGTCCAAATGAGTAATTGTCTAACTCAATTTAAATTACCTTTTGCTTTTTGCCAATACCTAGCTTAATCTTAACCAAATAGTGAAGACACATATCCCTGCAAATTCTACACTAATAATAAACTAGTAGTTTAATTCGTTTCATATTATTCACAATTCCAAGAGTTAAAAAAGAAAAAGAAAAAAACCTAAAAGCTTCCTATAAAAGAGTGAGATGCCTATATTAAATAGAAATTTCCTAACTGCCTATTCTTATCTTGTATAAACAACCAGCATGCTAGATACCCTGTAGATATTTAATGAGGTCTTTATAGACAAACTTCCTAAGCTCTGGAGTAGTGAAATAAATTCTTAGTCCTAGGAAATACACAGCTTTTATCAAGACCTACCATAGAGTTAAGAAAAAAATAGGAATTACCAACTAAGACATATTGTATTATAAATGTTCATGTCTCATGTATAGAATATATTCATAATTCATTCATAATGTATTCACCAAATCAATAATATTCTATTAAAGATACCAACTAGTATACTAATAGAGCTATGGTGAAATAATAAGCTATCACACAGAGGGCTCAACTAGCACCAACCAACTCAGAAAATCCTCAATATCTTTAGTGACAATCTTAAATTCATTTCTATTGTTATTTTTTATAATTCAACTTGATGTTTAGTTATAACAAGCAATATGAAGTAAATTTGTGCCTCCTAAGGAGTCAGACTGGGGCGGTGAAAAACTGGGGACATTGGTGGAGGTAAGGTCACACTGGTGGTGGGATTAGTGTTGGAACACTGCCTGAAACAACTGTGTCATGAACAACTTGTTAAATCATGGTGTTATAATAAAAAAAAACTTTCTTAAACAAGTTATCAAACAAATTATGCTGAAGTTTGTAATACAGTGGTAAAGACATAGAGAAAATATATTGTTAGTCTGGAAGTATGACTTTCAATCAGAAAGATTAAAGATAGGGGCCAGAGCGATGGCGCCGGGGTAGCACATTTGTCTTGCACATGGCTGACCCAGGATGGACCACGGTTCGATTTCCTGTCGTCCCATATGCTCCCTCAAGCCAGGAGCAATTTCTCAGCACATAGCCAGGAGTAACCCCTAAGCGTCATCTAGTGTGGCCCCCCAAAAAACAATGCTCTCTAAAAAAGAGAAAGATTTTCCTTGCTCTAGACAAGCAAAGGGAAAAACAAAATGTGGAAGAAAATAAAGTGAAAGGGTCAATAACACTTCCTATAAGTATCAAACAGCCAAAGATTACTTTAAATATTTTACACTTAAGGGAAGTAAAAATATACCTGAACTTGAACAATTACCGATTCAAACCAAACTACTTATAGAACATTTTACTACAAAGACTTCGAATAATATTTACGTGAACAAAGTCAAATCCTTGTCTTCAACATGATTTAACTCCAACAAAGAATTTACATATAGATACAGAAAAGAATAAAAGTGGAAAAACGGGGCTGAAAAGTACAGGGTGTAAGGTGTTTACCTCACTCATATGGCTGACCCAGATTGGGTCTCCAGCACCTCAGAGTATACCCGAGTCCTGCCAGAAGTGATTCCTGAGCACAGAGTGAGGAGAAAGCCCTGAACATCACAGTGTGACCCACAAATCAAAGAAAAAACATGAAAAACTAGTGATCAGGGAAATGGTGCACAGATGAGGATTCATGCCTTGCAAGGAATCAATCCCAATTCAATCTCCAGCACTATACTCCCCCTGAGCATACTTGGATGTAGCTGTAGAGACACCAAGCACCACCTAAGTGTCCCTGGGGATCCCAGCACAACAAGACACACAGAGCACTGCACACTTAGGACCCAGCACTGAAATGTCAGGTTTAGTTAGACAAGAATTGCCAGAGTGATAAATGGGACTCCTGAGCAATGCTCAGAAGGTCCCTTACCTCCTTAATCTAGTTGAAAAATAATTTGCAATCAGACTAAGAAAACCTCTAATTCTAGTCTAAAAAGTTTTTCTTTGTTAGGACTCAGTAACTGATTATAGAAAGGATTATGGAAAGAAGACAGAAGTCAGATTTGCAGTTTACATAATGTTTAGGAGATTGGAAATAGCATAAAAAGAAATGGTGAGGGCATAGAAGTAGTTTGAGAAAAAAGAAAAGGCCACTCTTTGCCTATGGATTAACGGTGCTCAAGATAATATCTCCAAAAATAGTGAAACTAAAGAAATGTGACAAAGAGTTTTGACATCTCAAATCTCATTTCAGGGCCTGCCCCTGTGCACCAGAGGTCCCTGGAGCACTTTCAGGTATGCCCCAGACTTCACACACATACACACACAAAAAGTGAAAAAATAATTTTTTAAACAAGTCTCATTCCAACTCAAACTACAAAGTAAATAATGCACAAAAAAGGTCGAAATCTCCCATGGTACTCAAAACAGTTATCACAGATACACAATCTCAAGAAATTAACTCAGAATAAAGAATCTTTACAAGTTTCCCAATATCCATCACACTTAATTTCTATTCTTAAACTTAGTTAAATTTCTGAAGGTTCCTTTTTGAGGAAGATGGGGAGATTGAACTTCCAAGTGGTACTCCGGAGGCCTGGGTGCATCAGGAATCAACTAAAGTCAAGGCCCTATGCTCAGGAGACCATGATGCCAAGAATAGAATCAGGGGGTTGGTCATATTTAAGGCATGAGACTTAACCTTTGTACTAACTCTCTGGCCTCTGGTATTAGTTTTTGTTTGTTTATCTGTTTGGGGCTAGAGCGAGCACATTTGGGCCAATACAGTAGTACCTGGAACTTACCTACCTGGTCCTCTACTCAAGGATCACATTAGGTAACCAAATACAGTGTCATGATCGAACCTGAGTTAGCTATGTGTATCACATGGAAGGCATCTTACACACTATACTATCTCTCCAGTTCCCATAAGGTTTGTATGTGTATGTGTGTGTGTATATATATGTATGTATTTTTAGTTATGGTTTTGGGGGTCACAGTCAGCTATGCTCAGGGCTCACTCCTGGCTCTGTGCTTGTACCATTATAACACCTGGTAATGCTCAGGATACTATATGCCTATGATCATACAAGGTATATACCTTCAGTCTTGTACTATCACTCCAGCTCTGATACTACTTTTGTTGCTATTCATATTCAATGCTAACTCTCATAGCACCTATGTGTAATGAAACAAACATGTAAACACCACAGAACACAAAACTTACCAAACCACTTTAGTAAAGACCTCAATCCATGTTTAAATAAATCAGTCATTCAATTATACAACAGTTTATAAAGTTAAATGGTTCATAGTTTTTTTTTTAAATTGTAGAGACAGGAAGAAAGTATTATAATTCACAATTTATGTAATGGTATGCTCAGTGTATCATAAAGAAATGTCTCTATCCTGATTACTTTAAATGTTTAATATTTACATTAAATGACTTCTAACATTTATGTGGTATGATACTCATTTTCTTTATGTTTTGGGGCAATACCCAGCTGTGTTCAGGGGTCACTACTAGCTCTAAGCTCAGAAATTACTCCTGGCAGACTATAGGGGACTATATGCACCCACTCTGGTCCCGGCTGATAACCTTTTTTAAAAGGGGAAAGCTGGAGCCAGAGCAACAATACAGTGGATAGAAAACTTACCAGTATCAACCAACCCCGTTTTGATTCTTGGCCTCCCATATGTTCCCCAAGAGTCCACCAGCAGTAATTCCTAAGTGTAGTGCTAAGGAATAACCCCTGAGCATTACTCGCTGTGTCTACTATGAAATATAAATCCAATTTTTAATTAAAGCTACTGTAATTTTAATTAAAAGTACTGTAATTTGGGTTGGAGAGATAGTACAGCCAGAGGGTATAAGGTTGCTTGCTTGCCTTGCACAAGGTCTACCCAAATTCGATTCCCAGCAACCCATATGTCCCCAAGCACTGATAGGAGTAATTCTTGAGTGCCATGCCAGAAGTAAACTTTAAGCACTGCAATGTGGTCCCCCAAAAAAACAACAAAAAGCAACCAATTACAGCTAACAATTACAGCAGTTGTTGCACAAAACAATATAGAAACTATTTTTAAATTAGTACTAACATTTTGCATGCTAGTTTAAAAAATAATAAAGGAATGATGGACACATTTTTAAAAATCCTCTCTAGACTAAATTTAAAATAAGAAAATCCTCACAGTGGCCTGGAGAGGAAATAAAAAGGGCACGGCTATTACAAGCTGAGCCTGAGAATCTTGGTTTCTAATTTACATAGGAATTCCAAAGATTTCTTCTGAAGAAAAACTAAATAAATGTCTGAGAGGCAAGAGCGATAGTACAGTGGGGAAGGCATTTGCTTTGCACATGGTCAACCAGAATTTGATCCCTAGCATCCCATATGGTCCCCTGAGTGCCACCAGGAGTAAATCCTGAATGCAGAGCCAGAAGTAATCCCTGAGCACTGCCAGGTGTGCCCAAAAGTCAAATTTAATTATCTAATTAATTAACTAAGGTCTGAAAGCAACTGCTTAGAAACACAATACACTCAAATATTAGGCATTATGATAGGCCCTACTCACACAGTTAATCCCCATGAATTAGAAAAGTGATTCATTTATAAGTGTTAATGATTTAGTGAGTTTAAATAACATGTCCTGGGCCATGTGGATCAATAGGAATAGAACCAAGATCCAACATTGCCTGAATTCAAAGTCCTTACTTTCCCTTTTAAAAACCAAAGTTAGGGTCAAATAGATAATAGAGCCAATAGGAAGCTTGCCTTGCACACAGCCCAACAGGGTTTGATCATTGATTCCCAAGCACCACCAGGAGTAATCCCTAAGTGCAGAGTCAGGAATAACCTCTGAGCATAGTGGAGTATGGCCAAAAATAAATAAATAAATAAACAGGTATGGGGCCAGAGTGATGACAGTATAAAAAATACACTTGCCTTACATGCAGCCAACCGAGATTTGATCCTTAGCACCCCATGTGTTCCCTAGCCTTACCAGAAGTTATTCCTGAGCACCAGAACCAAGAGTAAGTTCTGTACCACCGAGTATGGCACCAAAAAACAAAAACTAAAAGAGGTGAGATGTTATAAAAAGGGATTAAGGAGCTTATCTTGCATTTGACACATATGGTTCCCAAAGTACAGTCAGAGTGATCCCTGAGCACATAGTCAGAAGTGTGTAAACCCTGCACACAGCCAAGTACAGCCCAAAAACAAAAGAAAAAATATGTACTGTAGTAATTCAGATATCCTGCCAAAACATTTTACATTCTTTTTCAAATTACTTTTTATGTAGTAAGCACCTACTAGTAACTTGAGAGAACAGTGGTAAATTAAACAACAAAAAAAAAACCCTCCTTTTTTGGATCTAATCTACACTCTAATCAGAATTTCAACTAAGAATCCGCATTTGAACCACAAAATACAAATCCTTTGAGGACTAGATGGGGAACACAGTGGTGCTCTGGGTCTGGTAATGCTCAGGACCAACCATGTGATTCAAGAGGTCAAACTTGGTTCTCCCAAATGCAAAATATACATATACGTTGAGCTATCTAGTAACTTCTTAGATGCCTAGAACTAACTTCTTAATCTAGTTCATATCATAGAAGTATGTCAGCATTAGGAGTTAGTACACTCTCTAACTAGAGGTTTGAGAAAGGATACACTAAATGACTTCTAACAAGCACAAGGATAATTTATTACTGACAGTAAAATATAATCTGGGAAAATAGGAATGGGTTTCATTAACTTACAATTCATAATATAACACAATTATTCATCAATGAAACTTAAAAGTACAGTAAAGTGAGATTTAAAAGAGAAAAGAACAGAAAAAGACATAGCTCAACAGCTGTGTGCTTTATATGCAGGAGGCCCACATTTGATCCCCAACACTACCTTTCCTCCAGCACCTGCCAAAGGCTGAGTCCTGCTGAGTGTGACCCAAAATAAATTAACTAAACCAAGTGAAACTAGAATCATATTTCCTGAGTTAGAATTCTGATGCTATGACTTAACTACTGGCATTACCCTGAGTTCTAAGCTTCAGTTATGTCATCAGTAAAATGGAGACCAAAAAATAACCTCCCTTTTCAGTTTGAATGAGGATTAAGAAACTTTAAATGTAAAAAACAGAAGAGCCCAGCACCCTTCCTTAGCTGAGGCTAGAGATTTTGTCTTGCACCCTGCTTATACAAGGAATTACGGTTCCTCAAGAGCCAACAGGAGACATCCCAAGCAGAGATCCAGGAACAAGCCCCAAGAATTATGCAGTATGACTCTAAAACAAGCAAACAAAAAAAAAGAACTATTTTTTGTTTTGTTTTTGTTTTTTTGGACCACACCCATTGATACTCAGGAGTTACTCCTGGCTATGTGCTCAGAAATCGCTCCTGGCTTGGGGGATCATATAGGATGCTGAGAGATCGAACCAGTCTATCCTAGGTTAGTGCATACGAGACAGACGCCCTACTGCTTGTCCCACTGCTTTAGCCCCAGAACTCTTAAGGTAGTATTCAGCACTAAGGAAATAACAGGAGTGTATACCTATAAAGAATTTCTTATTCAGCATGAGAAATGATACCCATGCAAACCACCTAAATGAAAAGAGAAAATTAACAGAGGCATAAGACATCACATTAAAAGCATACCCAATTTTCGAAGAATTCTTTTGCATTCATCCCTGCTGAGATCCAAAAGGGTTGGCCACACAACAGGCATTGCTGCTTCGTTTTGGTAGCCCCAAAGAGCTTGTCTTCCCTACCAAAACAAAACCAGGAAAAAAAAATCAAATTACTAAAGAACATTCAAAAGGGAAGTAACCTGGCCTACCAAGTCAGTCCAATAAGACCATCTCCCCACCACATTTCACTTGCATTGTACAACTACTGGCGAATGCTCCCGTTTGGAGAGCTGACTAATCCAGCCCAAAATAGTAGAAAGAACTTCTCAGGCTTGAGTCAGGTTCCAAGTTCTAGTTCCAGTTTTCAACTTACAAGACGTATGAATTGGAGGATAGTGGTCTGAGCAAAGTTTTACACAACAGAAAAAGCAAAGAACTACCAATTCTTTGTGAAGGTATGTGAAACTTTCAGAGACTGGTGATATATTATTTTTTTTAACAAACTGTTACTGCTTCCTGGGTGACCCTGGGTGTTCCTTGACTTCTGTGACTTTTCCTTCTTAAGAATCACATGAGGGCCCGGAGAGATAGCATGGAGGTAAGGCGTTTGTTTGCCTTTGATGCAGAATAACATGAGATAAAATACATCAATTGAGCTTGATGTGAGCTAATAAGGACTAAAGGAACCAAGTCAAGAACTCTCTCAAGTCTTAACAATGAATGCATGAACTTGGGCCCGGTGGTCCTAAAGCCATCACTTCCCAAAATTCGAGATAGCAGGGGACTTACTTCATAAGGGGGACTCTGAGCTAATGTTTAAGATTTAAAAAAGAAAAAAAAGATAACCCGCCAGGGACACAGTACCTGATCCGCACCCAGCGGGGTAGGGAGGGAGGGGGAAAGCTCAGCAGCACGGATTTGCAAAAAATAAATAAATAAAAGGGATAAATACTGGCTAGAGAGCAGAATGAATGAAGAAGCGCGCGCAAGCGAGGGTGGCCGAACGCAGGGAGCCAGGAGTGCGAAACCTCTAAAAAAAAAAAGAAAGAAAGAAAGAAAGAAAGAAAAGAAAGGAATTACTCTAGCACCACCAGGATCGTTCAGAGAACTGGGGGTGAACTTCTATTCTCCGCCCGGCAGGGGAGAGGAGAGGCTGCCCCAACAAACCCCACGCCCCGACTTCCCAGCGTCCTCTCAGTCCAAGAACCCAGCCCGGGCCGGGGTTGGAAGGAAAGCGGACAGACAGCGCGCCAGGGGCAGAATGACATAAAGAAAGAGAGATGGGAGGAGGAAGGGGGGGGGGGCCGAACCCCAAGGAATCCGCCGGCTGCTCCCTCCAAGCAACCAACCAACCAAGCGAGCAAGCAACCCGCCAGTCCCCGCCTCCCGACCGACCCCAGCTCGAGCGATCGCCCGAGCCCAGCAGCAGCAGCAACAACAGCAGCAGCAGCAGCAATAGCAACAGCTCCACGTCACTGCATCCGATCCCGGGGCGTCCCGTCCAGGGCCCCCCACCTGGGCCGGCGGCAGTCTGCGGGGCTCCCCCGGCTCAAGTGTCAGAGCAGAGGCCGGCGCCCCGCCCCCGCCGAGCGGCCCCGCTGAGAACCGAGCCCGCCGCCCGATGTCAGTCAAGCCCTCCCTCCACCCCAGCCCCTGGTCCCCGGCCCCGACGCCTGGGAGCCCCGACAGGCTGCACCCCGCGCGCCCTCCATGCACCCCGGGGAGGACCGCGGAGAGCGCGCGGGCGGGGAGGCGCGCGGACCGTCCAGTCCAGCTGATAGATGCTCGGGGCTCCCCGCGAGCTCCCGGGGCTCGAGCCCGGGACCCCGGCTCACCCCGGACACCGCTTCTCCCGCTCAAGCCCACCCCGGGGAGCCCCCCGGCATCGCCCTGAGCAGACAACGGAACGGAACGGAACGGAGGATGGGGCTGGGCGCCCCCAAACAGCCCGGCTCCGGATGCCTTCCCCGCAAGGGGCTCTTCCAACCTAGTTGAGCCTGCCATTTTTTCCCAGCACCTGGCCTGAGAGTCACCCACCTGCCCGGCCTTTCGGGGCTCATCTAAAAGGCTCCTCCGCCAAGACTAAGGGGGAGACACCAGGAATTGGGGTTTGTTTGCGGTGTGCCTCCGAAGGGGGCAAGATGGCGACAGGCCGCAGGGCGCAGGCGCGAGCGCGCGCGGGCTGTCGGGAAATGTAGTTCGCCTTTCCCGCCTTTCTGAGACAGGGCCCTTCGAGGCCTCCGTCGTCTGCCCCCGTCCCGCTTTCGCGTTTGGAAAGGCAAGGAGAGGCCCGCGCAACGGATGCTGGGAGTTGTAGTTCAAACTCCTACCTCTCTCCGGGACGGCTGCGCAAGGGAGGCTGGGATTTGTAGTTTTTGCGGCTTCGCGCCTCTCGCTGTCGCCCTCCCTCGGCCAATCGGCAGGCGCCCTCTCCGTAAGGGAGAGGCGTCACGCGTAAGGGATAAAAATGGCGCCGGCACCTGGAGCTGTTGGCTTAGTAGCGACCTTTCCTCTAGGACTAGGTGATGTCAGGGGATGTAAGGAAACCAGCATGGTGCCTGAGGCGTGGAGGAAGATAAGCATCGGATTCCTCAGAGTCTTGGGAGCCGCTCCAGGGAGTTGTAACAGCCGCCTCCGAACACTCCGGAAGAGAAATGGAACCGACTTAGTGGATTGAGCTCTCAGTTGCCTTTAGCCCAGAGCTGGGTGCTGCTGAGTTGCAAGTAGAGGAATGGCTCTCCGGAGTTCTGGACTTGGGGTCCCCACGTATAAGTGGGAATGGGTGATGATCTTGCTCTGTCAGAGGCAAGAAGATTGTCTTTAGAAGATCCCACCACCTCCAACCCAGTGTGATGATGAGTTCCCTCCTCGGCCTTTGTTCTCTTTTGCACCCAGCCACATGCTTTGGGGAATGCTTGTCACCCCCAGTTTTTGCTAAAATTGCACAAAGGGCCTTGGTATATTCCTTGCGATCGTAAAACGAAAAGCAGTGTCTGGTGTGATTGAAGCAAGTTCCTGCGAGTCCTCCCCTGATACAGTCTTGGAAAATAAAATGTGGTTAAGATATTCAAATCAGAAGGGGTGGTTTTTTGGTTTTGAGGCCATTGAGTGAGTATTCGCGAGTCATCTATTTGAATTCTGTTCCATTCATTATAGAAGTGATTTTATTTCAGGAGCGACTTCTGAGCGAATAGCCAGGAGTAACCCCTGAGCGTCACGGGTGTGGCCCAAAAACCAAAAAAAAAAAAAAAAAGAAGAAGAAGTGATTTTATTCAAGCCAAAGCAACATGCCCAACATCTTCCACATAACGTGGAGCTTGAAACTACATTTTATTCTTGTGTGCATCATCTCAAGTACTTAGCTTACACATAGTAGTGGTTCCAGGAAGGACAATGAAAAGAAACCTAGTTTGGATCCTATCTTTTATTTATTTTGCTGTTGGTTTTTGTTTCGTTTTTGAGGTTTTTGTGGGAGTATTTTAAACAAAGAATCTAGAGGCTCCCACATGCAAGGCAAACATTCTGACTTAAATTCTGAATTCAAATTTTGAATTTGAATCCAGCCTGCCCATACTGCCTATTGATTTTGTAACCTAGGCACAGTTTTTGTCTCTTTACGACCATTCACCTTCTGTCTCTACTCCCCAGCACTATCTGTCAGGTGGCCTTGATTACTCGATTTCACTCATCTGCCCATTGATTTTTCTAACATTAGATTAAAAACACGGTTGAAGTCATTCAATGTTTTATTTAATCTTTGACTTTGTATAAAGTCTCTTTCTTGAGTTCTTCACATGCAAATATTTCATTTTTTTTATTGCTAACTAGAATTTTGTAGTAGATATGTTTTCCAATCTTTTGAAGAGGAGGGATCATGGACCAAAATTCATGATGCTTAGGGGTTATTCTTGGTCCTGCATTCAGGAATTAATCCTGGTAGTATTCAGGGGATTCATATGTGGTCTCGGGGGATGGAACCCCGATGGCCACGTTTAAGTTGAACACCTACCTGCTGTACTATCAGTGGGTTTAATTTTTTTCTCTTCATGTTTTCATAAACTTAGATGTCAGAGGGAAGTAGTTTTGCTGGATCTATAACTGCTTTGTCTTTATACATTTTCCAAAATGGATGCGCCTATTTGGGGT
>PVKC010031938.1:0-14411 GCA_004027635.1 Crocidura indochinensis | reverse complement strand
AGCTCTTTCAAGAACAGAGTGTGTCTATGGAGTTGGTCTGGTGCAGATATGGTAACTGCAATCATCTATAATTTAATTTTGAATGCTCCCAGTTGGTATATAAAGTATGCTATATTTCTGTAAGTTCATATATATACTATATAAAGAGTTCTTGAAGTACATACAAGAAACTAGTCATGTGTTTGATTTAGATGTCAGAGCTTTCTTTGCTTACCATTTTCAATATCTATACATATATTTGTTAGTGTTATTACAAATAGGGATTGATTTTTTTTGTTGTTGTTTTTTGGGCCACACCCGGTGATGCTCAGGGGTTACTCCTGTCTATGCGCTCAGAAATCGCCCCTGGCTCGGGGGACCATGTGGGACACCAGGGGATCAAACCACGGTTCATCCAAGGCTAGCGCAGGCAAGGCAGGCACCTTACCTTTAGCGCCACTGCCCGGCCCAGGATTGATTTTTTAAAATGAAGGATATTTATTTTTATAATAACTTGTTAGCCACTAATAATTCTATTATTCATATTAAAAATTAAAGACTTCAAACTCTTAAATTTCTTATTATGTAAATTTTTATCCTCGTGACTAAATAAACTGTGTATGAGGGAAGAACTAATAGTTTAATAGATACACATGCACAGTTTTATTGAAATTTTGTAAACTGATTTTTACCAAGAAAATGTATCATTGATTTCTTTATTCCCACTAGTTTCTTACCATAAGGGTTATAGAATTAAAATGTCACTGTCAAAAAAATTATATGACGTTTTTGACATGAATCAGTGTTGAGGTGAGTTGAATTTTGAGATTCTAGGTGCTTATAGGATAAATTAAATATATCTTATAATTATAAGATATATTTAATTTATCCTATAAGCACCTAGATGCTCAAGGGGATGACCCTTGAAACAGATTAATCTCCTGCAACTTCAGAACCCACCTTCAATTGTTATTATTGATAATTTCATTCCTACATTATGTTTCTGATAAGGCAGCAGAATAATGAAGAATTTTATAAATGATTTAAATTTTTTCAATAGAAGAAAGTCAATCTACAGTCAACCTTTGCTCTTTTGCATTTGTTTTCTATCAATCTTTAGAGAATTACTATCTTATTCTCTCAGTATCATGTCCATGTTCATTTGCCACTTAGTTTAGTGAACCCAAAAGTATTATAGATAGTTAATGTGTTTCAATGATTTTAGACTTAAGAATCTTGCTACTATTTTCACTTTTTTATATTGTAAAAATAGGTAATTCTCTGTGGTTTATACTGTTTTGTCATTTAGTATTCAATAAGACAGCAGAAAATATCATAAGAGAACATAATTCAACACTAAAATAAAAATAAACCTGGAATTTTCCCCCATTCTTAACTACTCAGAAAAAAAATATTGCTAGTGTGAGTAGTAGTGTAAAATGTTGTACATCTAAGATTTAATTTTTAAATGTGATAAGCTCTATGATATAAAAAATATATTGATTTTATATAATACAAATATAATGATAATTAATATTACTCCCAATAATATTAATATCATCCAATATTAATGCAGATTTTTTCTTTTTTTGGGGGGGTCATAATGCAGATTTTAATTAATCGATAAGTGTCAATATAATATTTATAGTAATATTTCATTTTATTAATAGAAATATATTAAATTACATATGATGCATACATTATATATAATTATATATAAAGTTACATATAATAGATACAGTTGTATATAAATTATATATACTATATTAATAGATTTAATTAATCTATAATTTATATCATTTATACATATAATATAAATACAATGCACATATAAATATAAATTAAATGATCTATCATTATATATTATTTATATATAATATATAAATATAATTTATATATAATGCCATATATTATATATCCATTATATATATGATATAAAGAAATATTTTAATTATTTTAGATAGTTTAAATCAACCACACTCTTTTCCCCCACAAATAAGTCTGTATTGTGATAAAACAGTGAACACCATTAGTAATGTATGATTTTATACATGTAGTACTATTACACTCTTCCCACTAGAAGAGAGTTTAATTCCTCTAAATGCCAAGTTCTTACCTTACCACATATCACCCTCAGTTCAATCTTTTATCAACCAGAGCATAGTAGGAGCAATACATACCACCTCTAAATACCAAGATCCAAAGGGAGAGTTTCAATATAATGTTTTTCATGTAGCAGAGTCTGGTGTAATTCTAGTAAGTAAGTAATAGCCTTTGAAATGTCTTTGTTTGTAATTATTTTAATATGAGTGTGTGCATGCACAATTTTATTTATTTGGTTTTGGGTCACAGCTAGAGGCACTCAGGGATTACTTCTGGCTCTGTGCTCAGAAATTACTCCTTGCAGTTTCAGGATCATAGGGTATGCCAGGACCTAACCCAAGTCAGCCTATCCACTGTGCTATCTCCAGTGTTCACACTTTAGAAACAAATATATCTGAAAGTAGAAGTTTAATTGAAACACAAAGCAAAAGAATTCTTAGGGAAAATTAGACATGTTTTGTCACATTTTCATAAAAACTATTTAAGATTTTGATTTTGCTCATAAGAACTAAATAGTTGCAACAATTAACTGTGTAGAAATTGTATGAAAAATATTATATCCATAAGTCTATTTTTTCTTAGTTTATGCTACTGACTCCTGACTCTTTAAATGTAAAATGTTGAAATTTGACCTCTTCAAAAGTAACTGAAAAATGAGAACCCTTTGTTTTACAAAGATAAAAGAAGTATTCATGGTATTCGTGCCAATTCCCTTAAATAGACTTGGATTGATTTATTGTAAGGTTTTTTTTATCTGAACCTTTTATGAACCTATTATATTTCCAGCTTGTGTTACTTCCATGAGCACTCTACCTAATAAATAAAGTAGTATGTCACTTCCCATTATTTGTCCTAAATTTATCTCTTTTAAACTTCAAAGAGGGCCCTTCGACCTTGTATAATTGAAGTTTGTGGATAACTTGGCTTTCACACTCTCCAAGTTCTTCATGATTTAATAGGTGTCAGAGCTTCTAGATGGAAGATTCTCATCTTTAAATTCTCTCTATACAAAACTGCTCCTGTTTCTTTTAGGATAGTTTAGTTGTCTTTTTGGTAGTGTTTTCTAGTGCCAGTGTATTTTTTTAAGGTTGAAGCAGTTATTTAATATTAGATGAGAACCATCAATCATATGGTCCATAAATTCTTACTGAACAGTCAGCTATTTGCATTATAACAACCATGCCTGCCTTTTTCTTTTATGAAGGAATATTTCCTATTTCTTTGAAAAAAATCTTGAATTTATTTTGCCTTATCAAAATTTTGCCCTTGAGAAGAGGAGACATTTATGGTCCTTTCCAAATCTAGAAATTAAGGAATGAAACAAAAATATATTCACCCTATTAGATTTTGTATAAATATAAAATAGAAATTGGGATCAGAGTAAATCCAGAGGGTACAAGCTTATCAGATGAGAGCCATGTGATCCATTCCAGGGAGTGATTCTGGGCTCAGAGTTGTCTGATGTGCCCCTGTACCCCCCAAAATATGGGCAAAAAGAAATAAAAATGAAGAAAAATATCTATGGAGGAGGGTAATGAAAGAAGGAATACAATGAAATGATTTACTTCAAACCTTTTTGGGTGTATACTAAGAAAATAGCTATATTATTAGATATAATCATGCAAAAACTATAACCTACACTCTTATACTCTATTTTTTATAATCCACCCCATTTCATTAACAGTGAAAAGTCTCTTCAGCCACATTTTGACTATTTTTTTTTTTTTGCCTCATAGTGAACACATTTGTTACTCTTGGACAACTAAACTAAATAATAACTAAAAAATACTCATTTTCCAATAAGATTTTTTTATTTATTTCCATATTCATTAAGACAAGAAAAATTCTTATAAAATAAAACAAAAGTCTATAGGAGGTAAGGTGCCTGCTGTCTTGCCTAGGTCGGACCACGGTTCGATCCCCCAGTTCCCATATGTTCCCCCGTGCCTGCCAGGAGCGACTTCTGAGCGCATAGCCAAGAGTAACCCCTGAGCGTCACTGGGTGTGGCCCAAAAACAAAAAAAAAAATGTTAATTAAGCAATGTCAATACAGATTAAAATGCTTATATATGATTGATTGTACGAAGTCAGTTGGAAAAATTCAGAGAAGAGATACTACTTACTTAAATGTGATTCTTTTGGGCTAGAGCAAAAGCACAGTGGGTAGGGTATCTGCCTTGCATACAGTTGACCAGAGTTCAATCCCTGGCATTCCATATGGTTCCTGAGCCATCCAGGAGCGTTTTTGAGCCCAGAGCCAGGTGTAACCCCTGAGCACTGCCAGGTGTGGCCAAAATACAAACAAAAAATAGATCCTTCTCCCTTTTATTTGATGGCTCAGCTAATTCTCCCCTATTATACAGTGTACTATCTAGTAAACTACTTAAAAAATAAACTTCTGCCATCTGGTGTTCAGGCTAGACCCTATTGTTAATTTTTCCCTTTACAAGCTGTTATATTTTACTTGTAGAGAAATGCTACCGAAATGTATTTTCTCAGAAAAAAAAGAAGCCAACTTTGATTTCTCACTTGATAAGGTACACTTGAGAAACATGCAAAAAATAGTTTGGAGTGATAGATTCTTCATTTTCATCACTGATGTAGTTGACAGTTATGTTAAGAAAAAAAAAAAAGACATGCCATGAGACATATTCCCAAAACACCTATGTGGTTACTTAAAAGCAACACTCACCCTGCCATAGCATTTGGAATTCAGAATTACCTTCTGCAGGCTTTGTTTTCTATAGCTTTTCTATTCTGCAAGCTAAGAGATACCCGGACCAGAGGGCTATTTCATTTCATAAATATTTTTGTTCCCATATTGTTTAAATGCTATAGAAAAACTACTGCCAAACTCCAAATCTTTCCTATTCCTCATCCCTAGCTTCGCATCATTTTCCATTCCCGGAGCTTTGAGTTGATTAAAACGACAGAATGTCTCTGATTGTTTAAATCATTTCAGATTTGAAAGGAATAATCTGCTCTATGAATGCACATTACAGAGACAGTTCGCTTTTAAAATTTGTTATGCAATTTACCCGTTTTGGACCGTTGCTGTACGTTTGTTCTGTTGTATATTGTTATTACCTTTTTCCTCATCACATGTCGTATTTTATATGCAATCATCAGGCACTTTCATGCTCAAGTGGTCGTTAGCTGTGCGCTTTCCAGCTGTTCGGGACTTTTAAATAAAACCAGTACCCCCATTGGGAGTGCCTGCCTAGCCTTCCTGCATTTTTGCAATGGTTGAATCAGTTTGCAAAAGGCACAGGGATATAACCTTGATTAAGTAACTCTCTCAGAACTGTGTCTACTGCCTGCATGACACAAGGAAAAGGTGAAAAAATGCTCATTTTTGCATTAGACATGCTTTTTGGTTGTTGTTGTTGTTGCTTGCTTGGTTGGTTTTTAGGCCATACCTGTTAACTCTCAGGGGTTACTCCTGGGATATGCTCAGAAATCACTCCTGGCTTGGGGGACCATATGGAACTCCAGTGTTAGAACCCAGGTCTGTCCTGGATCAGCAGCATGCCCTACTTCTGTGTTACCGCTTTGGCCCTAGAAATGCTTAATTTTTCATTTTTCTTCGATTTCATACATCTAACTCAGCTCCCTTTGGAACAATCTTATGTGTTATATGTCTTAAAATGTGTCAAAAAGATAAAGTATGAAAATCACGTCTCTTCATTTGGTCTCAGAAGCCTCTTTTTGAAAATGAAATAATTGAGTTGAGTGGTTCCTAATCACTCTCTCCATTTTGAAAACTTTATACAATCCTTTGGATGGAGCAATAGTACACACAGTGAGAGTGAGCAGAACACTTGTCCTGCACAGTGCAGACCAAATTTCTAAACCCACCACCACACATGGTCTCCTGATCCCCAACAAGACAAACCCTGAGCACAAAGCCAGGAACTAGCCTAAGTACCCTAGGTGTGGTTCAAGAAACAAAAGTGTTTCTTTTAAATATGTGGGTCAAATATAAACATGGTTAGACCTATTGAATACCAAGAGCCTTGATACTACTACAGCCAATAAATAACTCCTCTGTCCCTGAATTTTTACATATCAGAGACTTGAAGAGAACAAAGTATGTACTGAAGTCAATGACATTATCAGCTTTCAATTGTTTCGGCCCCAAACTGATAGGGATGTGGGAGACAAATCCATTCCTCTTTCAGAATGGAGAGGGACTAACCTAGAACACAGTTCTGATTCTCATTTTCTCCTTTATACAAAGGAACTTCAAATTCTGCAGTTTCTGTTTTAGTGTCAACAGAGCTAAGAAGATTCATTTTTTCCTTACAAACTCCTGTCTTTTCTCTCCTGGCCAATTTCACAGTCCAGTCTATGGTGATAGACTGATCCATTTTTCATACTCTTGACCACAACATTTAGAAGCTGCAAACATTTGGTAAACAATCATTTACCATATCCCATGAATATATTTCGTTAAAGGTCAGCTGTGACTTGCGAGATTGAGGTTAGGCTGACATTTAAGGGAGTCTCATCCTGACTGCACTGAGTAATCTGCAGATAGGTCATACTGTTGCTCTGCTTGTCCTACCTCACCGATCCTGAACCCACAAAGTGAGAGAATGTCAGTATTCAGGGCCCGTATTCCATGTTGTAGCACAGCTGAAGAATTTTCAAGAGTTAGATTTTCTTAGGGAAAGGAATAGTAAGAAATTAAAAATGACTTTGAATTTTGATCCTTAATAGCTAATAGTGCCATTACTTAAATGGAAGAAGATTAAAAGCCTACATAGGAAAAGAGAGAAGGCAGAATCAAGAGTTATGTGTGAATATTGCAAACTACAGAGTCTAGAAAAATGTAATAAAAGAGAGAAAGAGAGGGAGAGGAGAGAGAGAGAAATAGAGATAGAGAGAAAGAAAGAACTGAAATGTCTTTCATAGATGCAGTTGGGGGGACAGAAGAGAAACTGGAGGCAATGGTGACAGGTAATGTGAACTAGCAAAGGGATGTTTGTTGGACATTGTATGACTGATAATCATGAACAATTGTAATTGTGTATTTTATTGTGCTACAAGTAAACATTTATTAAGAAAATAAGGACCTCTCTTTGGTCTTGTCTCCATTTTTTTTCCAACTTCATCTCTTGTTTTCTGGACTTCTCACAATGCACAAATTGTGCTTTCTAGCGAATCAAGTGATGTTGGATTTGCTTTTCTCTTTGAGCCTTTTCATGATGGTGTCACTCCTTCCATATACATATACAGTTTAATATATATTTAATTTTAAATATATATTTATATATTAATTTATATTATAGTTAATAATATATTTAGTATGTATTTAGTCAAACAACAAAATGTTGCATTTAAGTAAATTATAATCAATGTTTAGATATTGATCTTGATAATGATATAGATAGATTTGCCTGCCAGATTTAGGTTAAACATAACCCCTTCAGGAAAGTTTTCCCAGCTTTTTCAATATAAAATATAAATCCTGAAATGTTTAGCATTCTTTTCCCACAGGTTCCCCTTCCTAATGAATTTTCATAAATAGTTTACTAATGATTGTTCCTCTTTATTTTTTTTATTGTGGATCCTATTCCCATGAAACCAAGTTTTCTGATGACAGTGAATTGACTTGCTTTGTTTCATCTATCTGACTTATTATTTGTGTGTATTGTTTGAATCCTTCTAGAGAAATGTAAATTCATTGTTCAGTGCAGTCTGAGAATTCATTTTATTCTTCCCTTTTTGTTCACATTAATTAAATAGTTAATTACAAGCTTACAATTAATCAATAGCTGTCTTTTGTTTTCTCTGATTGGTTGGGGCCATACCTGGCAGTTTCAGTGTTTACGCCTGTTTCAGTGTAGAGGGGTCAGTCTCACCAACGTATGAGGTGATGGGCATCACATCTGCATCAACCTTATGAAATAGCTTCTCTCTGTACTGTATCTTTGGCCTTGAAAAATGATTAAATTTATAAATTAATGAAGATGGGACTTACGTGTCTTGATGACATATAAACCAAGACTATAAGTTGGGGTACTAGATTACTTCTTTAGTTTTCTTTCCCTTAATTACAACTCTGATCCCCTTCTTTGTATGATGGGTGACACGTAAGAGATTAAGACACTGGACATACTCCAAGAATGCTCTCCCAAGCACCTTCCTGAATTAAAATGCTTCAAAGCTACCGATATTTCCTAGATATTAACACATAGTACCCAGGTTCAACCTCAAAATATTAAGCCAAATGATGATAGATTCAAATCTTTTGTAGATTATGCTGGCAGGTAGACCTTGGTGATAAAATGAAACTAAAAAGTATTTTCCATAAACCTTCAAAAGTTGAAATAAACTGTCAAGTGCTAGTCAGTCAGTTAAATTCATTGCTGCTTTATGGAATTAGTATATTTTGCCTGTGCCTTTCTGTCAGCATTCTTTATGTCTCATATGAATACTGACTGGTACAGGCAGCACTTACAAACTGTGGCAATGAAAGAAGGAGGTAAAAACCAGTTTTGTCTCTTAACTGTGGTCATATATAACAGCGCACCCAGAGTTCACTTCCTAGAGTGATTGTAAACAATATGGAAGGGTTTGAAAAGCCCAACTTCAACAGGTATATGTCCTTGGTCAAGGATTGCCCTGACTGCATGCCTGGAAAAATCATTGGCTTGATAGGATTTTAAATCAAATGTAGTGCTGATGTATTTCTTTCTTTATTTGAGTCCTTCCTTTATTCATATGCCAGATTTTGAAAGGAGACAGCACACAATCTCATGTATGTGTCTCATGCAAGATTATTTTCCTGTATGTTCATTGACCAATAAAAAACCAGTTTCATTTTAACAAAATGGAAAAATGATGCCCTCCCTTCTCTTCCTTTTGCACTCGTTCTATATAGTCAGATTCAATTCTGAAACCTGCACAACTTATGGGTTAGGCTCTCTAGAGTTTCACAGTGATCACATGTGATTAGGGTTCTCTTGGTGAAGCATGCATGTAACTGACTCTGTGAAGGTGCTCACTTGGGAGCACACTTCTGATATAATAGGACTCATGTACATTTTTGTTGGTGTATACTTCCCAAGGGTGGAAGCTGTTGTGTTCACACTGCTCATTGAGGATTGTACATGTTTAATTCTCTATGTGCTGTGATCACATGACTTAATTGTGATGTGTATGTAAAACTGGCTGTGATATTCTGAATTTGTGCTCCCCAGGGAAGTACAGGAGTCTCAGATAGCAGAGTGAAATGCATCATAATTATAGAATACATACAAGTCAGACATTGAACTTTTGAGACTTTTCTTTTGCAAGGGAGGTCCTCTAGGAACACTGTTGTTTCAAACCACTATTTCTAAATATATTTAGAGGCTTAGTGTCAAGATAAATAACTTCTATTTTGAAACAATATGGAATTGTATTAAAATGTCACACTTATATATACAGATTTATATCTTGAAGATTGAGGTCAGGAAGGTTGAACTAAAAATAACTTATACTGCATTTTTCTGGAAATATCATTGCTTATAGATCATTCATTTTATGGTATTTCTTATTCATGAATAAAAATATAAAAGTCCATAATAATGGTGTTTTGAAATAGAGGTCAGATAGGAAATACAGAGGTGAACGTGCTTTTTCTGCACATGGCTGACACTAGTTTGATCCTGGGCATCTCATATGCTTCCATGAGGTGTGCCAAGATTAATCCCTGAGCACAGAGCCAGGAGTAAAACCTGAGGATTGGCAGATAACACCTCCTCTCCCTTATATGATAAATCCAGTGTAGTATTATTGAAATAAAAACAACAAAAATAAAATTTTATGTTAATTTTGTATAGATATATTTTCAGAAAAGTATACAGTAGTGCACACCATATTATAATCGCATTTTTGTCTTAAAATCAAAATGAAGTTTATTTTGATTTTAGAGGAAAACATAAAGAAATGCTTATTAATAACATGTGTACTTTTTAAATATACAAGAATCATAATAGCTGAGTAACTCACCATGCTATTTGTTATCATCTCTGAGAAACTTAGGTGATACGGAAGAATCTAGGAAGAAGATAGTTAGAAACATATGATTGGCTAAAGATATGATGGAACATCGATGCAATGCATTACTATGCATTTCATAGTATTAGGAAAAATGTAGTCATAAAATTTGCTTATATGTGAATAGATATGAAGAGTATTTTGCTGAGAAAAATGAGTCAGAGGAGAGGGATAAACATAGAATAATCTCACTCAACTGTATGATATAAGAAAAATAAAAGTCATTTCTATATATATAAAGAAGAAACTTATGGCTCTACAAGACTATGACCTAAGTTTAGAAGTGTTCCTTTATCCCTACCAATCCCTTATTTATCATTGTCATTGATGATTTGTAATTTTACCTGCATCTTCTACAGATGATTCAATGTCAGCTCTCAGTGCAGTTCTTTGTTTATGTCAACCTTTGGTAGGCATCCTCTGTCTCCACCTACCTTTATGTGGACCATGACACATCATGTGTTCATTCAAAGTACATCTCTTGGATTGGGATATGACTCAAGTAGGAGGTCCTGGGTTCTATTAGGAGAATAGCATGTTTCCTCTGTACTTCCAGGTGATTCCCACAATATACTGGGAAGAAATAAGTAAGACATAGCAGCCATATCAAAATAGTGTAGTATTATTTTCATGATAAATTTGAATATAATAAGTTAAATTGGCATCACATGGCATAGCCATCATGATGACGAATCTCTGGAAACTACAGTGTTAAGAATGTCACTGAAGGCTTAAAAGTTTTGAAGCAAAATTTAAATTAGTTTTGTTGATAACTGACACAGGGAACAATTTGTGATAAAACAAATTCTGGAGAGCTCATTGTTAAGTGGTTCATTAGCACTTTTTCTGGTATTTTCAATTAATACATCAATTTAAGCGTTTTAATAGACCTGCTAAAGCCAAAAGTGACTTTTATGCACAAGTACTAAGTAGAAATGTTTGTATTCTTTCTGAAGTAAAAAAAAAAAGAAATGTGAAATTTATTTTGTTATTATTTTTTAATCTTTATTTAAACACCATGATTATAAAAATGATTGTAGTTGGATTTCAGTCATAAACAGAAGTCCCACCTTCACCAGTGCAATGCCCCTCCCTCCACTACACTTTCTATTTTTGAAGCTTTTTTAAATTATGGCCTTAATTTTAGTTTTTAAAATTTTAATTTTGATTATATAGTGTCTTCTGTAGGATTGTTTTGTATCAATGATACTGTTATAAACAATTCATGGGGCCTGTGAAATACTGGAAAGATTTAAGTGCCTATCTTATAGGCAGCCAACCAAAGTATGATCCCTGGCATTGTGCCTGTTTCCCATGAATTCCCTGAAGTCCCTACCCATTTGAGCAAAAATAAAGAAAATAAATTCTCAAAACATGTATTTGTTTCTGAATTGGCTAACCAATTACAAGCAATAGTAGTGAGATGCACTAATCCTTAAATGTTTTACAAGAGTAAACATGTACTCTTCATTGGAAGGCGCAAAGCTCAGGAAAGATAACTAGAAGTACCCTTTTAGACATTTAGCAAGTGGGGAATTGGATTCAGATGCATGAAGCTGAATATAAATTATGTGTGAGCATCTTCATTCTGGGACATAATACAGACATAAATCATTTAAACTAAAATATTTAGGGTTATCTGTCAGATAAATTGTATAAGAAAGTGCAGTCTAGGATTTAAACTCTTCACCAGACAAATGTTGTGATGAGTTTAAGATTCTCCAGAAAGGTTCAATGTGTTATTTATAACTAAGTAAAATCAGTGTCAAACCTCACATATGATAAAATCAGGAATTAATATCGATAAATATATCCTTTGATAAATTGAATTGTCATACTAAATATCCTGGAAACAAAGTTTAATTCAAAATACTACCCCTTGAAACACAAACAGATTTAAGGAGACAATTTATAGAATGTATAAGTAACACAGACATCATTAAGTACATTTATTGCTAGAACTTTATCTTATAAATCATATTTGACAAATTAGTAATAATGCAAACTCTTTTTACAGTTAATATCCCATTAGAATGGACTATGTTTTCATGTTTAATGAACATTGTTTTCTCATATAAAAATCTATTTCCTCTGTGAGGAAAATTCTTCCTGACTAATACATTATATATGGAGCTGCACTAGCAAATACTATTTTATTTCCAATTCTACATCCATATATTGTGGCAGGAAATTAAGATAACTTTGTTCGAACAGTTTAGTGAATCTAGTTAGATCTCTCAGAAAGCCTATTAACTTGAAAGAACATCTAGATTATTATTCCAATAACTACCCAAAATAAGATCTTTGATTTTTTTTCTGGGATCCAGATTCTATCAGTTTCTTCTGCTTATAATTTTGAATTACTCCAATGACGTAGCTCCTCTAGGTAGGATAACATATTCTGTAATAGCCATAGGTTTTATGAATCAATTAATAAGGAATAAAGGGATGACATTATTGAAATTTACAATGTTTAATATTGTTATTCCCATCCAGATTATGACATTGGTAATATAGATGCATAATATAAACTATTAATCTAAGTTTTTTTGGCTTGGGGTCACACTGGTGGTACTTAGGCATTACTTCTGGTTCTGCACTAAGGAATTATTTCTGATAGTGCTTGGGAAACCATAGAAGATGTTGAGATAAGAGCCAGGGCGACAGCACAGTGGCGAGGTGTTTTCCTTGCATGTGGCTGACCTAGGAAGGGCTACTATTCCATCCCTGGTGTTCCATATGGTCACCGAAAGCCAGGGGTGATTTCTGAGCTCATTGTCAGGGTAACCCCTGAGCGTCACCAGGTGAGGCCAAAAAACAAAACAAACAAACAAAAGCAAGCAAACAAACAAAAAGATGCTGAGATGTGAGGACCAAATCTGGGTTGACTGAATGGATGGCAAACACTCTACCTACGATGCTATTGCTCTGACCCCATTTATCAAAGGTGGCTAAGAAGAAAAAAACGAACAAATTATAAGATTTTTATCTTTTTTGAGCTTGTTTAACAATTTCATGGTTATAAAATTTATACAAAGGTATGGGGTAGTTCAGAAGGCTCTTTGATCTAATCATGATCTGAAATGCTGTCAAAAGTTCATTCGAATAATCATTCATTCTTGTTTTGCCCAGTAAATAACAAAAACATTATCTTTTGACATATAAATAATAGAAGACTTTGTTGCTGTTTTAATGCTAAGCACTCAGGAGTGCTCACATACTTCAAACATTTTTCAGTCACTAAGGGCTAGACAATGCATAATAGTTATAGATCTCTGTTGTTGGAGCATTGTTTTTCTTTCTGACTTTCCAGCACATTTTTTGATGCCAAATATGTGTAAACTTTAGTGTGCTGTACATTTGATTCTGTTTCAAGGACACAATGATTAATTAGTCACTGAAATCTACACTCTTGTAATATTATAATTAATTACAGACTTACTTTTTGGATCTGATTATCCATTGATATTTGGTCTTAACAAACATGAATCTTATCCTGCCTGTGGAAATTAGGGAAAATATATCAATCGTGAAATCACTTACTATCTCCCTTGCCGAGAACTGTTTCTATAATAACATTTAAGGACAATGATGTACCAGAGTGCTTTTATTTCTTAATACCAGTTTGGTAAGCATTTTTCATTCTCTTTGGAGAAGTCAAGAATAGTCTGAATGAATTACATGTGATAAAACAGTGCATTTCCTTAGTTAAATAGATCTTTTTAAACAAAGCATATCAAAAGATTATGGGACCTTCAAGATCTTCATTACATTAATATTTTAGTTTAGGTATTTTGCTTCCTATGGCATGTACTTAACCAAGCTACAAAACAAAACCTATTATCATGTGCTGAAGTAAGCAGAATAATTTCAAACTTTATGGCTAGAGCATAGCTATTAATAAATTTCGTTTTGCAAAGTTATATCCTGTTACATTCAGTTTAGTACATTCAAATGTGTTTATATATTAAAAACATATACATATTTTATATATCCACAATTTTTCTATGTAAACTCAAATATGTTGCAGTGTTTTTCAATTTTTAATCATCTCTAATAGAATTTGAGTTTTTAATTGTTTTCTTGGCACATTATTTTAAATGCTGAGATAAGCCAAGGCATAATTAGAAGTGACTAAGGATGGAAAGAATAAGAATAGCTTTTGGGGTTGAAGTTATAGTACAGTGGGGATGTGTTTTCTTTGTATCCAACTGACTGGGTTCAACATGGTCCCTCAATCACTGCTAGGAGAAATTCCTCAGTACCAAGCCAGGAGAAAG
>PVKC010031937.1:0-14369 GCA_004027635.1 Crocidura indochinensis | reverse complement strand
TCTCTCTCTCTCTCTCTCCCTCCCACCATCCCTCCCTCCCTCCCTCCCTCATTCCCCCCTTTCCTCTCTCATTTTGTTAAAACCCATGAATATAAACACAGTTATTTGACTTTTATATGTTTGAAAAATATGAGGATGAGTTTTGAGATGTCCATTGCTATTGTAAGGTGTTTTGGATTTTTCATGTTTTATTTTACAGTCAAGATGTTCTCATTGTATGCCTTTGTGAAGATAACAAGTAAAAAGGAAGGGAAAGTTTCTTAAATTAAACTGATATAATTTATAAGATTATCTTCTCTAGGACATTTTCTGTATATTTATGAACGTAATATTAGTATATAGAACAATGTTTGTTGGGTTCTCTCTATATTATATTTCAAAGACAAATACAATATCTCCCAAACTCAAATTTCAGTGAAGTTATAAACTAACGAACTAATAAAGCTTACTTTTCTGACATACAGACTGAAACTATTTCCTTAAAATTCTATTTATATGTTACCTTCAAAAATTTGAAAGAAGAGAAGAAGTGGGTAAAGAGATGGCTTGCGTTGGTCATGGTTGACCAGATTTAATCCCTGGCACTATGGATAATCCTCTAGTTCTCACTGGAATGATCCCTGAGCACAGGGACAGGAGTAAGTGCTGTGTACTGCCAGGTGTGCCCATTACATTAAAATGAAAAATAGAAAGGCACTGTATAATTTTGTTAGGTTCTGGTTTTCTTGCTGGTCATATGCACTGTATTTCTGACATTCTTTTTACTTTTAAATTGAATGGCAGCAAAATTAGTATTCTAATAATACTAATTAGAAAAATTAATTTTAAAATTTTAGTAGGTGCTAAACTTCGTTTAAGCAAGTTGGAAGGAACTTTATGAGTGGTGTGTTTATACTGCCTATAAATGAAAAATTTAAAAATCCAAATATATTCTTCCTTATAAGTTTAAAACTTTGAGCAACTATTTTACTTCTTTATTTCACTGTTAGATTAGTTATTTATAATAGTCTATTACATTTGCTTTAGAACAAAATGTTTTAAAAGTTTCTTTCAGTTCTACTTTGCTGGTTCATAATTTGATTATGTGTGTTTTTTTTGTTTTTGTTTTGTTTTTTCAGTTGTGGAAGAAGGACTCTGGGAAAATGGTCTTTCCTATGAATGTAGGACGCTGCTCTTCAAAGCAATCCACAATCTGTTAGAAAGGTAAGAGAAGAAATAGCATGGAGTGGTTTGGAGGGAACCCAAGAATATTGCAAAATACTCAGGGAATGTATACTTTAAAAGTTTACATGTGAATTTAAAAAAAAACTATTGATCAAGTTTTGGGCCATCCTCAGTAGCTCTTAGGGCCTACTCCTGGCTCTGCACCCAGAAATCGCCCCTGGCAGTGTTGGGGCCCTACTGCTGTGCCACTGCTTCGGTCCTATATTTATGATTTTGATATGCACCTTCATCACAACCAAAGTGCCTGATATCCTCCATAACTTTCTTTCTTTATGCCACTTCTAGTATTTTATGTTCCTTTTAAGATTTTGTTCACTCCCATCCCTGGCGTAAGATTTTGTTTAATGCTCTGGATAGTTTTAAGAAAAATAAAATAAATGAAAAGGCTGGGTTAATTTAAAATGTATCTGACACTTGGGAGATTGCTCAGCTGCAACAAAGCTCCTGCCTACTGTGAGTCTGAGTGAGTCACTACCTAGGCCTAGCCCCCCTCATTTCCTGGTGGCTTCTCTGTGTGAGTTCATGGCACCCCCACAGAGTGTGTGCTGTAGCCATAGCAGGAGACAAAAGGAAGGGTTCACGAAAATCCTTAACAGCCAGAAAGGTTCTCACTGACCTGACCTGCACTGTGGCTAACCTGTGAATACCACAGCCAAGTGTTTCACTACCTCCTCCTCCTCCTCACAGCAACAATCACAGTGAATCAAAAAAGGAGAAAGAGGAGGAGAAAAAGAGCCTGCATGGATAAAATTTTTCATTTCTGCTCCTGAGTATTTCTTGAGTGCTTTTAGGTGACCAAAGCTTTAAAAAACATCCCAGTGTCATTAAAATTTGCATTTGAGTCTAGGGTCAAAAATTTCTCCAACACCCTATGTTCCAAGGTTTAACTCTGCAGTGGAAAGGCTGTCCATTTCCTTATCAAATAGGTCCATCATTTGTTTAAACTTTTAGTTCCTATCATGGATTTGGAACAGACCTAGACATGGTTACTCAGACAGTCTACTTTTTAATTGTAGACTTTGAGGAGGACAGTATTTGGTTTGGGGGACCATAGACAGTGATGCTTCGATACCATGGGGTTTTGGGGATCAAATTCAGGCCTCTGATATGCAAAGCATGTGCTCCTACTTTTTGAACTATCTTTCTGACCAGATATTTAAATACCTTCAAATATTTCAAAGGGAGTTGGTAATATCTCCCAACACAGAACAAAAGAACACTCAGATCCCTTTTAGGAAAATGTGTAATGTTATTGTTCTGTAATACCATGATAAAATAAAGCTCTCATATCTGTATAGTAACTTTTTTTTTTTTTTTTTTTTTTTTTTGGTTTTTGGGCCACACCCGGTGATGCTCAGGGGTTACTCCTGGCTATGCGCTCAGAAGTCGCTCCTGGCTTCGAGGACCATATGGGAAACCGGGGGATCGAACCGCGGTCCGTCCTAAGCTAGCGCAGGAAAGGCAGGCACCTTACCTCCAGCGCCACTGCCTGGCCCCTGTATAGTAACTTTTAAACACTATATATTTTTATAAAATTACAGATTTTTATGGAATAATGTACTTTTTCTAAAAAAATATAATGTGTGTATTAATACCATAATTTTCTTTTAAAGAAGAACTACTAGTGAATTTGTGGTTGGGCTTTATTTTTATATTTTTCTCAATTAGGAGAAACTTTGAGTAGAAAAAGTGAGAAGGAATAGAAAGATAGATCTTTCCTTTTTTCCATACCTGTGAATTGAGAATTGTGATAAAACTCAATTCCAGATTGAGCTGTCTTATTTTCTAAGAAAATTAAATGTGACATGTAAGTAAAATGTCATGTTAGAACCCAGGTGTTGAAATTGGGTTAAAACTCTATGCTGAAATTGGTTAGGTCTAGGTTTAATTTCAGGTCCTTTTATGTAGGCGTTACCCTAACCTCAGTAATCCATAACACCCTTCAATTAAATATGGACTAATTTGCGCCTGGAGTTTTGTCAGATGATATATATGATCTAGAACAGTGATGACTGACATACTGTTAATGTTCAATAATGATTAATTCCTTTCTCTCATAAATTATTTCCATGCTTTGACTTGAATCCTTCATGAGTTTATTTTGAAACAAATAATGACACTTAGAAAACAGTAAGCTGTTCTGCTCCATTCTTTTTTGTTCTGTTTTGTTTTTTGTTTGGAGGCAACTGGTAGTGCTCAGGGCTTACTCCTGGTTCTGTGCCCAGGGGTGGTGTCAGGGACCAAACTTTATTGTCATTAAGGGTGGATTGGCTAATACAAGCTTGCCCTTTTGTAAGTCCCTTAGACCATTTGATGTGCCTTATTTATTTACAATCCAAATGTATTAGAACATATTTTACTCTCTTATTTCTGACAGATTTCTCTTCAACTTTTCTGTTTCTTTTCTGTTTGTATTCAGATAAGAGAGACGTAGTTTCCCTTTCCAGATGTTTTATGTTTCTAGCATAAAAGCCAGAGTTGAGATTATTGAAATAGATTATTAAGGGATGAATCACTTGATAGTTATTTGGCCTTCCTGAGCCACCCATCCCCTCCTTACTTGCACATTGGCAAATTTTGTCCAATGACTTACTGTTTTTTGATTGTAATTTATTTTTTGTTTTGGGGCCACACTGCGCTGTTCTTAGGGCTTCTCCTGGCACAGTACTTTTGAGTTACTCCCAGAGGTCTTGTTGGGACCATATGGTGTCAGAGATAGAACCCAGACTTCTGTCATGCAAAACACATGCACTGGCCCTTTGAACTATCTCCTCAATCTTGATCTTTATTTTTTTAAAGCATATGGAATTATTTAAAAGGGAAGTTCAGTAACTACCTTGAAAAACTCACTTTGGGGGCCGGGCGGTGGTGCTGGAGGTAAGGTGCCTGCGCTAACCTAGGATGGACCGCGGTTCAATCCCCCCGTTCCCCATATGGTCCCCCGTGCCTGCCAGGAGCGACTTCTGAGCGAATAGCCAGGAGTAACCCCTGAGCATCACTGGGTGTGGCCCAAAAATCAAAAAAGAAAAAAAAGAAAAGAAAAGAAAAACCCACTTTACAGTTGAGCAGAAATCATACAAGCCCACTTTTTCAAAAATGCTGACTGCTACTCCTTGTGTGTCCTGGACTCCAGGTATAGGAGGCCATGCCACAAAAGCCACTTGATAACCTAGTCAGAGCTGTTGGAGTTCAGAAGCGCTGGGTGTGTTTGCTGTATCTCTCTTCACTTCTAAGCTTAAAAAGTCAAATTGGTGAAAAAGTCTTTCTCCTTTGAGAGATTTCCCAAAAATAGAAGGCCAAGCTTGTCCCCAGAGAGGACTCGTACATATACTTGTAGAGAATAGTTAGTAAACATCCTAAGTGGGTTCTTCCGGTTTCCAGTTATCTAGCCTCCAAATTAATGTGGTTATATTACTAAAGCACAGGCATGTTTCTGAAACACAGTTGTGGGTGTATTTATACACGACTGTTAAAAACTTTGAGCCATATTGACTTCTTTTGAAATTTCCTTCACTTGTGATTTCTCAATGCAAATTTTAGTCTCAGTGTAAGCATCTAACTTTCCCAGCCTTAGATCATGCTATCATGTTTCTTTTTCCTCACTTCTGAAAAGGCTTACTTCTACTGTTCTCTCTTTTTTTTTTTTACTTCTAGTGTTCTTAATGATTGATTATCCCCCCTTTTTTCCTGTCAAAAATGTGCAGAATAATAAGATACTATTAATTTGGTTTTACATCTGTGGAATATGCGCTATTTTGACTTGACTCCCCAGAGACACGTCCAGTTACGTCTCCCTCCTTTACTAAATCCTGTATGAGGTTAGATTGTTCTTCAGTGGTAAGTTTATTAGAAATTGGTTCTGTATTTATAATGAGTTTTTCAAAGGTTGCAATTTGTATTTTAAGTTTAGCTTGTAACACTCCTCACTGAGGGAAAAGTACTTTCACAATGAATATGTTATGGAAAACAAAAAATCTGTACTAATCTTTCAGGGGTGTCTTCATTTAGCAACATTAGTATTGGAGATTTAATGGTTATTATCCCGTTGTTATATAATGGAAGAGAATCATCCACACATCCATACTATTCTCACTTCACTATTGAAATGAAGTATAACATTGGCTTGTAAAGCTTTTTAAAAAGCCAGAAGATTTGTGTAGTTTACACCACCAAGAGATTTCTCTATTGTCTCTATAATTTGCACCACATATGGAACTTAGAAAATTTTGCTTTTGAAGCTTTGTAGAAGTACTTAAAAGGTTAAGCATGATGCTGTCAAGTTTCCTTTATGTATAGTAGCATGATTTTACTTTTTACTAAGTTATTGGAATAGACACATATACTGATTTTGATGGAAAGGTACTTCACTCCCTCTAAAATGCATAACCATTGCTTTGCACACAGTAGAAAATGACATAGGTCCTTGGAAGCTGTCACGCGCTCTGGTCCACATTCACGTTAGTCTGTGGGCACCGGACATTTGTAGAGCATAACGGCTCTTCAGAATAGTCCACTGGAGCTGCTCTCCAAATGGATGTCAGCATTTGGACCCCATGATCGTTTATAACACAGCTGTAAAATTGCCTGTGGCCCAGATCCTCTTAGATTGCCAAGAATTGTTGTTTAGAGTGAAGAGAATCATTTGGAAAAGAACAGTAAAAATAGCATGAGAAAATTGGATTCATTATTGTGATAACAGCAAGGTTGTATTTTTAAATTTCAAGCTTTCTGTGTGGTATGGTATTTTGATATGCTTATCAGAGGGCATTTGAATGGAGTTCTTGGAAGTGGTGGTTCAAGAATTTCGAAGTAATGTGTTTGTTCACCAGAGCATAGTGGTCAGTACTTCCCTCGTTGAACTAGTGATGATGTAGTGTCAAGTCTGGGTGTGGTGTCATAGTGGCAGGGAACGGTGTTGAATACAGTTTTACTGAGCAATCACACTGTGCAGTTCTTAGAAGGAGGAGAGAAAATAAGTGTTCGGGCTCAGGGGCAAAGATTTTAAAGGGAGAAAAATCCTGTTAAATATTGATCAAGGACTGAAACATTTATCTAGTTGAAGTTGTATAGAGAGGTCTGTAGAATCTTAAACTGACCTCTCGTAGCTTTAGGACAACGAAGCATTAGACGTAAAATTTCTTAAATATCTTATAATTCTGTGATTGAAAATGGACTTAAACACTAAAAATTTTAAACTGAAAGAGAGATGGTTCTTTGGAATTTTTTTAGGCTTTATATTTTAAGTGGGGCTAGGCCAGCAAAAATGCCTTACAGATATTTTAGCATTTCTCAGCCCTTTTCTGACCTAGTTTCTTTTCTGTTGTCTCCCTTTTCTACCTACTCACACTATGGCTCCCATTTACATAATTTCCACCTGTGGTTTTTTGGGGGATATGCTGAAGAGGCCCAAGGAAGCCAAATGACTCCCAGTAGAGAAATCTTGTTTTATAGGGTCGGTTTCTAAGACCAATGTAGTAACACCCCAGCATGGTGAAGCTAGAAAGATAGGAATCCCTCCAGACCCTAAAATTGTAAGACTTCCTTCCCTTGTCTATTTATTTACTTTGATTTTTTGGGCCACACCTGGTAGTTCCTGGGTTGACTCCTGGCTCTGCTCTCGGGAATTACTCCTGGAGGGCTTGGGGTACCATGTGTGATACTGGGATTGAACCTTTGTTGATGCTTTCAAGAAAAGGCAATCCCTGCTTATACTGTCTTTCTTGCCCGAGATGTGTTTATTTTGGGAGCACTTCTGGTTCTAGGAGAGAGACTTCTCTGAGTATGTGCTTGAGAGAGAAAGAAGACTTTGATACTGTTGAGGATGTCCCGAGAAACAGGCAGTGCTGTAACTTGATGCCAACACTGCCATCACTTTGGTTGAGGGCTTTGAGAGGAACACTATCCTTATACTTTTGTTAAATCATTTGTAGTGAGATATTGGGATTTACAATGCTTTATTCACACTTTTCTTATGTACATCATTCCAACACAACACCCACCATCAGAGTGCCTTCTTCCTTGCACTAGTGTTACAGGTCCTCTCCCAACCCCCACATCCCCTATCCCTTCAACTTGGAACTTTTTAATCTATAGAAACAAGATGTGATATCACTGAGGGCTTACAAGGAGAGCCTGTGAGGGCTCCTTTCTGTGCCTCCCTGTTTTTCCTTCTTGGAGAACTGGGCTTTCTTTGCTGAGTTCACTCTTGTAACCTTACATCCCAGTTCTCTGCCCTGGCTTTGAGGCTAGAGGTGTGTTTTGCTAGCTTCAGAGTCTGGGTTCTGATGTGGCCAGTAGTTGCCTAGATTATGAGGCATGACAAAAATATTTGTATATACACACATAGACCTGGTTTTATTTTCTTCAAAATCTTTTTTTGGAAAGATTTTTTTTTTAATAAGAGAGTAGTTGGAAACTATTTCTAAAAAGAAATAATTCTGTACTATTTCTTAGTCAATATATAAAACCTGGAATGCCCTCTACCCCAAAATAATAACACATCACTTTACAGGGCTGTTTTCTTTTTCTTTTTGTTTTTTTTTTGTTTGTTTGTTTTTTTGTTTTTGGGCCACACCCGGTGATGCTCAGGGGTTACTCCTGGCTATTCCTTCAGAAGTCGCTCTTGGCAGGCACGGGGGACCATATGGGGAACCAGGGGATTGAACCGCGGTTCGTCCTAGGTTAGCGCAGGCACCTTACCTCCAGCGCCACCGCCCGGCCCCCTGTTTTCTATTTTTATAGTGACTTGACAACTCTTTTTGTTTGTTTGTTTGTTTGTTTGTTTGTTTTTTGGTCACACCTGGCAGCGCTCAGGGGTTACTCCAGGCTTTACACTCAGAAATTGCTCCTGGAAAGCTCAGGGGGCCATATGGGATGCTGGGATTTGGACCACTGTCTTTCTGCATGCAAGGAAAATGCCCTACCTCCATGCTTCACAACTCTTATAAATGATTGAGATTTCTGAGCCAGTCAAACTTTCAGGGTTCACTGATATACATTCTTTGTGATATTGATGTGAACAATCTTTAGCAGATGGAGTTTATATACTAAACTTATGTATCAAATATAAATTTTCTTTCTCAAAAATAATAAAATAAATGTTGATAGAATATAAGTATGTGGGAGGGTAGAAGTGAGGGAAAAAAGTTTTGTGAGTACTATTATGCTGTGGAAAAATTTATAGCATTCTTTTTTTAATTTCCTTTTTTTTTTTTTTTTTTTTTTTTGAGTATAAAAGTACTTTGCCTTGGGGCCCGGGAGATAGCATGGAGGTAAGGTGTTTGCCTTTCATGCAAAAGGTCATCGGTTCGAATCCCGGTGCCCCATATGGTCCCCCGTGCCTGCCAGGAGCAATTTCTGAGCATGGAGCCAGGAGTAACCCCTGAGCACTGCTGGGTGTGACCCAAAAACCAAAAAAAAAAAAAAAAGTACTTTGCCTTTAACAGTCTAATTCAGCAATTACTCCTCTTGGGTTTTGGTCAGATCAGAGAATAGGTGTCTGAGTGTTAAGTAACTTCATTTGATCCCAGCTTTACCTGAGGTCCCCAGGGAGACTTTATTTCCTTGCTATTTATCGTGTTTGGCGCTGACAAAGGAGCTTATGACTGCTCCTTCATTAAACAAGGTAGTTGCACACCCAGGATTTACAAAACTGAGTGAAAGATACTAGCGGGAACAATTCTGTGTTTCATGTCTAGTGAATCACTGATCACGTAGAGACCGATTAATAGTTGAAAAGCACATTTATGACTCATTGAGACCAAAAAGCTTCTGAAAGAAAGATCACTCGTTAGTTTTGTGTATTATTGTTGGTGACTTTATGCCCACATTGCCCAGTGAAGATATATATGATGTTTAGTGGGACCTCCGAGATCTAAGAGATACATTAGTATTCTCAGAACTTACTTGATTTTTAGGAGCCATGCCTAGAGGTGCTCAGGACTTACTCCTGCTCTTTGTTCAAGTCTTACTTCTGGTAGGGTTTGAGGTACTATATGGGATACGTGGGAATGAACCTAGGTAGGCCATAAGCAAGGCAAGCACCTGACCGACGTTCTATCACTTCTAACCACTAGATTTCCTTTTGCTTTTGCTTTGTACCTGCATGTTCTTAATTGTGTGCTGCTGACCTTCCTTTCTGGACTGAAACCAGCAAAACAAATTGTCCTCTTTAGTCAGAAATAGCATATATTTTCCTTCATCTTATATTGTATTTCACCTTTCACCATGAAAATATTTTTGCCCGTAAATTCGTGTTGTTTTTTATTCTATAAATAAATAGTTCTTTAGATTTCTGACATCTAAGACATCAATGAGAGAATGGGTTCTTTATTTAAAGTGGCATTTATTAAGTGAGGATGTGTGTATGTTAGTTGAGTTCATTGTTGAGCGCTTGTTTTGATTCAGAACATGTCACATGCCCTATTACTTTTTTTTCTAAGGGTTATTAATTTTAAAATACATCTTCAATTTAATAATAGCTTTTGGGGAATAAATAAACATAATACATACATAATTACTAGATGTGTCTGGATTTTTAAAATGAGGAAAGCGGGCCTAATCAACTCTTGCTCTGGTGGCTCTGGTATCACAGAGCAATATTGAGCAGCATGATATCCCTGGGCACTCCCCTTCCTTTGGAGAACTGCTTGGTAAAGGCTCAGACTGGAACACAGCTAGGGAGTCCATTACCCCCATCCCCTCTAAAATGTAAGGAAATCTTATATGGGCCATAGTTAAATGTTTTGACTCTGTGCTAAGATATTCCTTAAGCTTAATCCCAGCTTTTCTGGTAACTCTGTGACCTTGTCTTGGTGACATTTTTACTGTGCTTTAGCTTCTTATATAATAAACACTCTTGAAGGTTAAAGAAGTAGTGCAACAGGTAGGGCACATCCCAGATGGTCCCAAGCACCACAAAGAGTAATTCCTGAGTGTAGGGCCAGGAGTAAGCCTGAGCATTACCAGATGTGGGCTCAAAACCTGGAAAACCAAGACAAACAACAACACCCTCTATTCCCCCCCTCACCCCCTCCCTCTATCCCATATAAATTGGGTGTGCCTGGAAATCAAATGTGGCAGCCCTAGTGATTCTAGGCACTACTAGTGGATGAAAGAATCTGATATTATACACACATCTTTTCAGTGGAAATCATCAAATTTTTTTTAACTTTGGTAAAAATACAAGCATTCCCGTGCCTAGTGAAATAATTTCAGAAATTCTTTTTTCAATTTTGTTTCTCTAGTGCTTAAAATAACAACCTAGTGGGGCCGGAGAGGTGGCTCTGGAGGTAAGGTGTCTGCCTTGCAAGTGCTAGCCAAGGAAAGACTGCGGTTCGATCCCAAGGTGTCCCATATGGTCCCCCCAAGCCAGGGGCAATTTCTGAGCACTTAGCCAGGAGTAACCCCTGAGCATCAAAACAAGTGTGGCCCAAAAAACCGGAAAAAAATAACAACCTAGTTTTAATTTTAATGCCGTAACATAGTCTTTAAAAAGTAGTCCTTAGGATATGTTGACTTTTAATCTTAAAAGAACGGATTGGTTGGGGCTGGAGCTATAGCACAGTGGTAGGGCATTTGCCTTGCAGGCGTATACCAAGGATGGACTGCGGTTCGACCCCTCAGCATCCCATATGGTCTTCCAAGCCAGGAGAGATTTCTGAGCGCATAGCCAGGAATAACCCCTGAGCATCAATGGATGTGGCCCAAAAACCAAAAAAAGGAAAAAAAGAAAAGAACAGGAAAAAAAAAAGAGAACAAATTGGGTTAATTTGAAAATAATGTTCTTCAGTGCATGCAAGGAAGCCTTGTAGAAATTCCCTTTCAAAAGTAATCAGTGGGATCCAGTGACTTTCAGTGCAGTAGCGCTCAGATTGGCTCTGCTCATTGGGTTCTGCCTGACCAGCAGAAGTTCTGTCTCAGCTCACCTTATCTCTGGCGGTAGCTGAAGGCTGGAATTGTTTCGTTCTCCTTGATGGTGAGGAAAGGCAGACTCTGGAGCCACGTGCAGAACTACCCGATTACTGAATTAATTGCTAATGCGGCTCTTTTTACCTTGTATAGAAGAATTACATTCAGTTCTGACAGTTTTTTTAAAAAAACAAACATGAATGCTGCATTGAATAATGTTAGTGATAGCTCTATCTCATCAATTTCAGAAATGCACATTTCCTCATTTTTACATTCTTAAAATCAAGTATACTCTTCACAAATGATGGTGGCTAGTAGTTGGCCAGATGGCACTAGTGATAAGAGTTGTCATTTGCTTGCAAAGAGAACATGTGTGCATGTAGTTCTCTATTGTCCCTTCAGTTGAATTATATTTGCAATTGGGATCCTTTGAGTTGCTGTTTGCTGGGATCCCTTGCTGTTTATTGTATCTGAGAAAGATAGCCCTGTGATTTGGTGCACACACACAATAGCATGGAAAAGAGGTGTGAACATGTTAAATAGGAGGAAAATTAACATTTGTTATTGAAAAAAATACTACAGTTCTTCATCCTGTGATGGCTTAAACCAGGGTGCTTTGCAGTCCTAAGTAGAAAGAGACTTTGCTGCTTTTGTTTCTGATACCCTTTCCAGATCATTGCCTGTGACATGCCACAAAAAGGAATAGCTGAGGAAGAAAACTTACAGACTAGACCTCAGTCTAAAAGCACCATCTTTGGTGCTTTGAGGCAAAGCGGCCTCTGTTTCCAGTATTTTCAGCAATAGAGAATTGAAGCAGTGCCGAAGATGATATAGGAATCCAACCACCAGTGAATGAATTTGTTATATTGTTTTTTTTACCTCTGTAAGAATAATGTGAGGGGCTGGAGTGATGGTGCAGTGGTAAGGCATTTGCTTTTTACATGGCTGACCCAGGACATTCCTGGGTTCAATCCTCAGCGTCCCATATGGTCCCCCAAGCCAGGAGCGATTTTTGAGTGAATAGCTAGGAGTAACCCCTGAGCGTCACTAGGTGCTGCCCCCCCAAAGGAATAATATGTAATTAAAATTAAGCCTACTTATTTTTTAGCAATTATTAAAGTAAAAATATTTATAGCAACAAAATGTTTTGGCAACTTAATTTGCCATTCAATGCTATATCTTAAATCTGTATGATTGTTACTGAAATAATTCTGGGCTGTGGCCACACACTATGGGGAGCTTTCCTGTTCCTGACACCGTGGGTAGCCCCTGAGCACATTGGTTGTGGCCCGGCCCCGAAAGCCACAGAAAATAATTTTTCGTGTAATTATTGCAGGTGCCTAATGGATAAAAACTTCGTTAGGATTGGGAAATGGTTTGTGCGACCCTATGAAAAAGATGAAAAACCAGTCAACAAAAGGTGAGTTTTTAAAATACTCTTGTCCTTTTTTTTGGGCACATCTATCTTTGGGGCACAGGGGCAATGTATTCATTTTGTTGTAAGGTTAGTAGTTTATATACACTAAAGTAGATTCCTAATATAGTAATTTATTAAATATAATATTGTGAATTTTTGCTGAATGTTAAAAATGAAAGTGGAACATTAACATATTCATGTCTAACTCTTTTTGTTGGTTTGTTATGTTGTTTGTTTGGGGGCCATACCTGGCAGCACTCAGGTTAATCCTGGGTCTGTGCTCAGAAATCACTCTTGGCAGGATTGGGTTGTGGAAGTGGGAGCACATGGAATTCTGGGGATCAAACCCAGTTCAGCCACTTACAAGGCAAATAAATGCCCTATCTGCTCTGCTATTGCTCTGACCCATACATCTAACTCTTTATTATCACACTATTTGAAATTGAATCTTCCTTTTGATTCTTTCATTATCTTATTTTTCCTTTCTTTCTTACAGGGTTGTAACTTTACAAATGCTGACAATTTTTATAGAATTGACTTATGCCTTTAAAATAAGCCAGTCAACACTTATAATAATTGTCAAATCAAGACTGAGTTACTTTTTTTTTTGATTAGTCCTAAACTTTGAACCATCACTTATTATGTGCATATCTTTAAAGACAGTCTTTGATATCAAATAGACATGCAAGTTTGGATGAATCATTTATAAGCAAAACAAAACACCAAAGCCCTGAAAATCAAATATTTACCTCACTTACCTCAGAACGTAGTGTAGAACTTCCTTGGAATCGTTGAATTTCTGAGGAACAGGACACACATCTTAATTCTATTTTGCTCCCTTTCAACCTGCCCTTAAGTTCATGACTCCAACCTTTGGTTTAATAATGTGAACTTTAGAAACCTCTGTCAGCTTTTATTTACTTTTATTTCTTCCCAACCCCCAGCCCCTTGCTACCCTTTAAAGTTAAATCTTTATGATATTTTGCCAGAATCTTAGCTGGCAACTGTTGCCTTTGTTGGGAGTTTTCTTTCCTATCAGAGATTCATTAACAGCCTGTCTCCAACCAGTATGCCTTTATGCCATAAGCCTTTTTAAAAAAATTTTTTTTCCCAATCTCCATGAATATCTTGAAATATTGGCCACTATTTGCACTTAAAATAATTAAACACTTATATTAATATATTAATAAATCATGTTTATATTACATTATTTTATATATACCTATATAATACATTAACAGTATATTAATATATTATAATATTTAAAATTAAGGGAGCCGGGAGGTGCGCAGGAGGTAAGGTGCCTGCTGCCTTGCCTAGGACGGACCACGGTTCGACCCCCCGGTTCCCATATGGTCCCCCGTGCCTGCCAGGAGCTACTTCTGAGCGCATAGCCAGGAGTAACCCCTGAGCGTCACTGGGTGTGGCCCAAAAACCAAAAAAAAAAAAAAAATGTAAAATTAGGTTGAATTTAGGCATTTTATTTATTAAATTTTGTCTGAAAACGAATAAGAATGCCTTCAGAGTGGTGTAAATATACATGGCTGTGTAAGAGTGCCTTGTTTATAGTTGCTTTGATACTAGAGGAATTTTTTATGGATTTTGCTCTAACTATTGAAGACATTCTCTGTGCTTGTAAAAATTTTTTTATGGAGCTGGAGTGATAACACAGTAGGTAAGGCGTTTGCCTTGTATTTGGGCCCCCAAATTAGCATTTTCTTTAAATTTATAGAAGTTCCATTTCTTTGAGTGGTTACAGTTTTGCCTTTCATGTTGATGGTTCTGAATGGTCGGAGTGTGAATTTCCTCCTCAGGGATA